>VDFB02002752.1:468113-490256 GCA_007258455.2 Sequoia sempervirens | reverse complement strand
ATTTCGAGAAAATTTCTAAAAATAGCAGTTTTCCTAAAATTTAGGGATGAAAGACTGAGATCTGGGTTTTGTAGGTTAAGCTGCTCTTAGCAGACCCAGATCGTCAGAAATTGAAAAATTTGTGTTTTAACCCTCCATGCAAGACATGCACACCCAAATTTTGACCTTTTTGACTGTTTCGACAAGACTTTTACTCATTTCTTCAAAATGTCTAAGTGTAACAAAAATTTTAATTTTGGGGTACAACAATCCCGTCATCAATCAACTTTTGTTTCAAGATGCCTTTCAATTCTCGAATGCATGGGATAATCTTGTTCTGAATGTCTTCGAGGCTACCCCAAGATTCTGCTAAGTTTGCAACTCGTGACAGCAAAAAGGAAACCTGCTCATACACACATGCTAGTCTCTCCGCGAACGCCAACGCCTCTTCTTTCCTTTCATCCATGCAACCCTTAGCTTCTTTCGCCGTAGTCAATTCTTCTTCAAAATTTCTAACTGATTCTTGCAAAGAATTTGGACGTAGAAGCGCTGCTTGGTCACCTTCATTCAGTGGCTTGGTCAGGTGCTGGATGTAGTCTTTTAGGCGCTCAATTTCTTTTTTATATTCTTTTTTCTTCGCCACTTCCTTTTCCAATCTGGATTTAATGGTGGCCATGGAATTGTCCAAGTCCTCAATCTCCTGCCCTTTTGTTGTCGGACCTTGATGTGTGTAAGGTTTTATCATCCACCAAACATTCAATAAAATGTCCAAAGACACTCTACTCTCTCTTTGAAAACCAATGCGATAGGCTGCATTCCGTTTCTTTAGTCGGTCTCAATGGTGTGGATAAGTTCGGTCGCTAGGATTTAGTCGGTAATGAACAAGGACTTTACGAGAAAGTCCGCATGCTTGCATCAGGAAATTTATCTTTGTAGGTTCTCAATTAGGACTTTCAACTGTGGATCTCAAAAAAATGGCAAAAAGAATAGGGTTCAGAGAATCTAGTCTAAGCCTAAGAAATCAAGAGACAGTAAGGACTTGGTGAAGCGAAATAAACCACATTTTTGTTTCGCCTCCTGTTGGACAACATACGCAAAAATGGGTGCAATCTTCAAAGGGGTTGTGAGAATGATATTCAAACCTCGGATAAGGTTGAAGTTAGGCTTCCACACTTAGGAGCTCAGGCTAACTTTACGCATCGGATGAAAATCATCCATCCGAAGAAAGTATGAGCTACACTTCACCAATGAGTCGATACGATCAATCTTTCATTCAATTTAACAACTTTCAAAGCAAATTCTATCTAAGCTAACTTTAATTCTAATCTATGGTGGAAGATAATATGTAACCTCGCTTACTATTCAACAATAAGAAGTGATTCAAGGCAAATCATGCTCAAGAGCTTTTATCATTCAAAATAGTCTCAATGCGACAATATACATAACAAGTCTCCACACAAAATGAAAATGAGAGAGCACTAGTTTATATAGAGCTCCAAAAATGAAATAGACGGCCGAGATTTAAACAAGATTAACGGCCCAAATTGTTACAACCAAACCCTAATTAGGGTTTCCCAAAATAACAAGAGTTAACCATCAAAAAACTATCAGAAAAGTGGCAGTTCCAGCTATAATCAAGGAGAGGCGTCCTTATCCATTCGAGTGGCATTGTGTTTGGAAAATCTGGACACTACGGCAATGACTTCGTCCATTGTGACAGGAGGTAACATGCTGATTCGGAATTCTAGTCCGTCCAACTTCTCGGCGCATCCGGCAAAGGTACCTTCCCAATCTGTCTCCTGCTTCTCAAAATCTTTCCGAATGGATGAGAGTCTTGCCACTCTCGCAAAGTCCTGCTTCGAAAATGGTCCAGCGGTCGGGAAGAAAGTTTCTTGAACTTTTTGCTTCAGTCTCTCTAACTGCATGTCGTTCTCCCGGATGACTTCACGGTCGAACACATCTGTAGTTATCATGCACATCTTCTCCTGGATTTTCCTGACCTGTTCTTCAATTCCAAGCCCATCGATTCTCGCCTTCTCCAATACTTCTTCTCTTATTGTCACTGCCCAAAACCAGTGATGAAAATCATATGCTGCCCCTGCAGCAATCACCTTTTTATCAACTAACTCCTCCCTTGGAGTGCTTTTCAAAATTCTAAGGCTCGGAATAAGCCTTTCTTGCATATCCGGGATACCATCCCATGTCTCTGCCATATCCATCAACCTAGAAAGAAACGAAGAGGTTCGTCCATAAGCAAGCGCCAACCTCTCCATGAACAAGGCAGCCTCCATGCCTTCACATGCCATCCAGTCTTGCGCTTCCCTGGCTGTCACCATTCCATGCTCAACTTCCTGAGTCATCTCCTGTGATGAATTGAGGAGAGGAGGAACAGTTGCATTGCCTTGATCTAGCGGCTGGGTCAAATGTTGTATGTATTCTTTGAGACGTTTGACCTCCTTTTTATACTCTTTCTTCTTGGTCACTTCCTTTTCCAGTCTCGCTTTAATGGTCGAGACGGAATTATCTAACTCTTCTACTTCCTGACCTTTTGAAGTCGGACCAAGGTCAACAGTGGTGATAGCATACTCCTGCGGAGTGATTTCGTCCTGTGGCTTATCCACTGTAGGTACTGCAATGTGCACGGAACGGTGGCCTGTCTCGTTCCTCTGGATGGTGGAAAACTTCTTGGCGGGCTTCTTGGTAGCAACTTGTTCTAATCTTGCCAAGAAATCGGCAGTATCGTCCTCTTCTTCCTGTTGAGCCTCAGCAGGCACCTGAACTTTCATTCTTTCTAATAGCCAGTCTGGAATGGTTGACTGTTCAACGCCATCCTCTACTTGGACCTCGTCTTCGTTTGGAACATCCATGACTCCCCTGAGGGCGGAAATCATTCCTTCCTCTAAGTCATTATCCCGGACTTCCATATCATTGTCTGAACCTAAAATCTCTGTGCCTGCTGGTGATGCAGGCTCTTCATCGTCTAATTGGATAGGTTCATTGTTCACTTCCTGAGCTGCAAGAGGTTCGAGCATCTCAACCAAGGAGTCGTCTATATTAGCCACCAAATGGTCAACATTCCTGGACGCCGCTGACCGAGAAGGTCCTCCTTTATGCTTCTTGGAAACAGGTTCTGCACTTGGCACCATTTCTTTTCTTTTCTCTCCAATCCCAACCAAGTCTTGATGGGATGCCCCGGCATTAGAGGAATATGACTCTGATTCGCTCAACAGATCATATGTGGGCGTGATTCCTTTTTGTCTCAATTCCTGAACATGATCATCAACCCACCACTGAGAATATTTCGTCACTGGCCTCATTAGGGTGGCTAGGTCTGCATGCTCTGGCTCTGACCACTTCACTGGAGGGAGAGGTCGACTTTCCTCAAAGCGAGGTTGGACGTGGTTTCCGTTATCCTGAAGTTGATCAGGCACTCGACAGAACTCGATTGTTCTCATGAAATCTACGGACATCCTGGACCACATCTTTCGTCTGATCTCGTATTCATCGGCAGCATTTGCCCAATAATCCTCCAGTTCTGCCCTGTGCTTATATCTCCTTCCTTCCACTGTCCGGATATTATGATGTGGGTCATAATTGACCCTGGACTTGTATGCCGTGAAAGGGTACCATTGGATCTCCAGCCGTGCACTCTCAGCTGCTTGGGCGGATGGGCAGTACTCTAGCATGTACCCGATGAAAAAAGGGAATGTGACGGACGCTTTCTTGGTCGGCCTCTGAATATTCTGGTACTCTTCTAATTGTCTCAAAACCTCGAGCAATACCATCCGATTAGTCGGATAGATAGGCAATTTATAGGGATTTCCAGTAAATCCCTGGATCTTGATATATGTGAATTTCGGGAATTGGATGAACCAAGACCCGTATTTGCTAATAAGGCTTTTTTGCTTCATGGCTCAGCCTTTGATGTATTCCTCCTTGGAGCTTTTTGGTGATATGCATTAGGAATGCATCATGCACCCTCCTGAAGTGAGTCTTTTCTTTCAATTGGAGCTGAGGATAGCAGTCGTAAGGCCTGAGCTCGTTCTCTCCATTGCCAATTCTGCCTTTGCAAACCAGTCCTGGATATCTGTATGATCTGGCCAATAGGTATATCACATATGAACTCATGTGAAAAGACTTAGTCTCTTCAAGGTTGATTAGTTGCTCGTGAAGGTTGTCACTTATCATCCGTGACCAGTTAAACATCTTGACTCCAGAGGTGACTTCGTCGATGAAGTAGTACATCCAGCTCTCAAAGAAGGCGCCCTGCGGATTGCCTGCGATCCTGTTCAGCATCAGCACGATATCTCCAAAATCTTCCTTGAAATCCGTGCGGCGAGGTCTCTTGGGCATCTTCTTGATTGATGGTTTTGGCTTGTCCATCCACACCTTGTTGACTGTGGTGGCACACAAATCTGACTTGCTGTCATATAGCATTTTGGTTTCTTCTTTGGTCTTATAGACCGTTCTTGAATGCTCAGGGATGCCAAAGGTTTCTTGGATTACAACTTCATTCAAATGTGCCAAGACTCGTCCGTCAGGGGCGATGATCTGTCTCTTTTGAGCATCATAATGGCGAGCACATTCCACCATTAACTCAGCACAATCCATGGCCGGTGGGAATCCAGCTGCTTGGAAGATCCCGTTTCTGACCATTCTTATGGCTATTGCTGTGGGAAGTCCCTTCTGACCGTATACTCTTTGCTTGAATTCGTCAAAATCCACATGTCCGAGGTCAGTATCTACAACATTCTTCCACTTTGAGATGACCTTGGTCTCCTTTTGGGCACCCTTATTGGCGAACTTCATTTTCAGCTTCCTTGATAATCCTCCTGCCGTGTCCGTCAACCTGCAGTCATAAAATTAACATTAATAAAAAGACTTTTAAAATAGTTTAAACCTCGTGCCTTGGATTCGAGAATAATAACTTTCAGCTGTTCAAATAATTAAAATATTGCGAAAAAGCAAGCTGAAAGTGACTTTGATGGAGTTGAAAATTCTTGCCAGAACTTCGTCAAGAGGAAAGGGCATAAAAAGATAGCAAATTTAATTAACCAATCCTCAAACCTCAGTGAAGGATCGTCAAATGTAAATCAGATTTAAAAATCTGATTTTTTTGAAAAGTGCGCCCCTCTTCAAAAAGAATTCAGCTTTGAATAATTTTCTTTTTCTTTTCCCGCGAAGAATTCCTCAGCATAACACTGCTTATCCTTCTGGACAATTCGACTTTGCCTATTGATGAATTGATTGCCTGACGATTTCGAGAAAGATTAAATTTCTCTTCAGCTGTGTGTGAAAAAATGAGTTGCTGAAACTCATTATAATGCTGAAGGATTGAATTCGATTTAGCAACTGCCATCTTTCTTCTTGATCCTCGATTTGTTTTCATTTTCCAAACAGGAAACTTTCCTTTTATTTTCCGACAAGGCTCAGTCTCGAACTTATCCGGACAAATCTCCTTGATCTTCAAAAATTCGATTTTTTTCATTTAATGCTTATCTTTTGATTTTTCGAATTTTTTAAATAAAACATTAAATAATTTAATTAAATTCGTGGTGAATTTAATTTTCTTCTTGCCGGATTTCATCTCCGTCTGGCATACTTCATTTTCGTCCGATTCGTGTCTGGCAAATTTGATTCCGTCCAAGGTATTTTTAAATTCCAAATAGTTGAGAATTAATTATTAAAATATTAAAATATTTTAATTAATTCCAACCCGTTCGTCTTGGCCCCATGGCTATCTCGATTGTTCTTCCGTTTTTCTTGGCTGAGAGTGTATTTTCCGATTTTGTCCTTGATTTCGTCTAGCCAAACCAAAATTCAAGCCATTCCGTCAAAGATTTCATTGCCAGATCCTCATTTTTCTTTGCCAAGGCGAGATTTTAAGCTTATTCTCCTCCGCCAAAATCAAATATTTCCTTGCTCGGTCGAATTTTTCTAGGCAATATCCTTGTCCGAATGTCTTTGCCGGTTGAATTTTCCTGACGTCTGACATATTCTTCATCCTTTTGGTCAAGGACGATCCTTCCTTTCCTTTTACCTCGTGCATTTTTCTTTAGCCAAAGTTGACAATTTCTTCGCATTTTCCATACTTAGGCAAATTTTGCCTCTTTTTCCTTCATCGTGTTAGGCATATTCCGTTTCATTCCTTGCCATATCCTGACGTTCTTTAGCACATGCCCTTTCAAGCTTAGCATTTGTCATCTCAAAAATGTCTGGATGTCTAGCCAACGTCTTCATTTTCCATCCATTAGCCTCTATACTTAGGCGAATTTTAGAACTTTTCTTTGGATTTGGCCTTGACACTTAGCCAAAAATCTTACCATCTTATCATCTTGGGCGGACTTCCTTGGCATCTTGGACGAACGTCATGGATGTCTTTGCTATTTTACCAACTTCTTCCAAGTGCATGGTGGACTTTGTATGGTCTTTGGGATGAACATTTTTGAACGTCCCTCTTTTCTAGGGTGAATTTCTTTGGCATCTTAGCATTTGATCTCATCACTTTATCCTTTTGGAAAGGATTTTCCACCCTTTTAAGCCTTCATACTTAACCAATTTCGAAATTTTCCCTTGGTAGGCATCAACACTTAGTAAAATTTCAATTTTTCTTACTTCATAAGTCTAGGCGGACTTTATTTGACTTTCAGCCAAGTCCCACCTTTTAAGGGCGGACTTCTCAAGCATTTTGGACGAGCTTCTAAGTGGAGGGCGGACTTTGAACCTTCTTTGGACATGCATTCTAGTGCTGGGCGGACTTTGGAACTTCCTAGCACAAGTGTGGCGGACTTTGGAGACCTTTTGGATATCCCTCTTGCATATGGCGGACTTCAAGACTCCTTAGGATGTGCCTTTTGGTGGATGGCGGACTTCTAAACTCTTCAGCACTTCCTTCCTTACACATGGCGGACTTCATCAACCTTTTGGACATGCCTTTTGGTGGATGGCGGACTTCCAAGGTTGCATGGATATCAAAGGCGGACTTTGAAGAGTCCAAGGATATTCTTCAAGATGCAAGGGCGGACTTTGGAGCATGCATGGACATGTATCTTAAGTGTTTGGACAGGCTTCCTTAGTGCTGCTGGGCGAATTCTATGACATTCCAGACCTTCACCTACCTCTCTTCATCCTTCTTTCATGGCGAATTTTCCAGAATTGCACAGATTTCTCACAAATTTCACCATGTTTGAGTTGATTTTTAAGATTTTGACCTCAGATCTGGGTGATTTTGGACTGGTTTTTGACTGGTTTTTTCCAGATTTTCGAACGTTTTCAGTCTGATTTTCATGTTTTTTGAACTTTTTTTGCAAATTTTTCAAATTTTTCAAATTTTTACTTTTTGATTTTCTGAGAGTTCTAGTGAGTTTTTCAAACTTCTGAGTGCGTTTTCAGAACTCGGGACCCTTCCAAAAATAGAAACTTTCCAAAAATAGAAACTTTCTAAAAATAGAAAAAGCAACCCTAAAAAATAGGGAACCCTGTTTGGTCCAAAAATGCCAAAAATGAAAAATCGAAAAAGCAACTTTTCCTAAAAAATAGGAAGTGTCAGAATTGGCCAAATTCACAGTCGATCTTCGTCTCTTGGGCCTTCTGAGCGCTTCCATGACGTCTACGCGCTGATTCAAACATGAATTCCTGACTTGGCTTGGATAACTCTTGGTGAACTGACTGGAAACTCTAAGCAAAGTGATCTCTCGTAACCGTTGCAAGGAGACAAAACCCTAAAAACTAACAGGCAACTGGGGGTCCCCATCAGCGATGGGGCGATGTGTGAAAAGGTCACAACAGACCCATGTCAATTGTCTTGATGGCGTACTCCTCCGGGGCAATCTCATCTTGGAACTTGTTAGCTGTGGGTATTGGACCTTGTAATGCACGGTTGCCAGCCTCATCCCTTTGGATAGTGGAAAATTTCTTGGCCTTCTTTTTCGGGGCAACTTGCTCTAGCCTTGCCAAGAAATCCGTGTCATCATCTTCTTCAGGTACCTCCGCTGGCGCCTTTCTTTTCAATCTTTCTTTCAGCCACTCTGGGATGGTTGGCTGCTCAATTTTGTCTTCTTGTTGACCTTGGACTTCTTGAATGTCCTGCACTTCTTGCTCTTCCTGCGTCTCTCGCATATTATGGAGTTCTTGCACATTCGGAATTTCCTGCACAGATGGGTCATACTGGATCCCTTTGAGGGCGGAAATCATTCCTTCCTCGAATTCTTCTTCCATAATATCTGTATCATTATCTGATTCTATGGTCTCAGTGCCTGCAGGAGAAGGTTGAGCATCGTCTTCCAGCTGCATTGGCTCCACATCTCCGACTGGGGAAGGAATCCTGGCATTCTCCAAAGACTCTCTATCCATGGCGAGTATTTCTTCTATATTTCTGGAAGTGGCCGACTGAAGAGGTCTGGACTTGTGCTTCTTCTAAGAAGGCCCTTCATCTATCATTTTGTCCTGTTTTGTAGATTTGCCAATTTCTTTTCTCTTCTTCAAGTTGGTAGCATCTGTTTGTCCGTCCACACGAGAGGCACAAGCATTTGAAGAACAAGACTCTGTATCGCCCATTAACTCATAGGTGAATTGCACATTCCTCGCCCTTAAAGTTTCTACCTGTCGATCTATCCACCATTGAGAATACTTGAAAACGGGCCGCATGAGTGTCGCCAGGTCGCCCATCTCAGGCTCAAACAATCTCATAGGGGGGAGTGGCTCATTTTCATTGAAGCCTGGCTGCAAATAGACTCCATCATCTTGTAGTTGATCAGGCACTTTGAAAAGCTCAGTTGCCCTTATCATGCTTAGTGGCAATGTTGACCACAGCCTCTTCCTCACGTCATATTCATTGGCTGCATTAGCCCAGAAGTCCTCTAAGTCCACTTGATGCTTCTATCTCTCTCCGTCCACAGTTTTGATGTGATGGAGTGCATCGAAATTATTTATGGACTTGTATGACAGGAACGGATAATTCTGGATCTCCAGTCGAGCAATCTCCGCTGCTTGTGCTGTTGGACACGATTCCTCCATGTTGCCGATGAAGAAAGGAAAGGTGACAGCTGCCTTTTGTTTTGGCCTTTGAATATTTTGGTACGCCTCTAATTGCCTCAGCACCTCCAGCAAAATCATTTTGTTGGTTGGATAGATGGGCAGTCTATAAGGATTTTCGGAGAATCCCTGGATCCTGATGTACGTGAACTTAGGAAATTGAATAAACCACGATCCATATCGGCTGATCAAATTCTTGGCCTCATGGGTGAGTCTCTGATGTGTTCCGCCTTGCAGGAGCCGAGTGATGTACATCAAAAAGGCATCATGAGCTCGTCGGAAATGTGTCTTTTCTTTTAGTTGGAGCTGCGGATAGCAGTCATATGCCTTGAGTTGTCCTTCGCCATTGCCCACCACTCCTTTCCAAATCAAGCCAAAATACTTGTAATACCTCGCAAGTGAATATATGACATAAGAGCTCATGTGGAATGTCTTGGTCTCCTCCAGGTTGACCAACTGTTCGTGGAGGCTATCACTGATCATTCTGGACCAATTGAACATCTCAACTCTAGTAATTATTTCATCCACGAAATAATACATCCAGTTCTCGAATGGTGCACCATGGGGGTTGCCTACTATCCTGTTTAGCAGTAAGACAATGTTGCCATACTCCTCTTTAAAATGCGTTCTGACCAATTTTTTCAGCATCTTTCCTGCGGTAGGCTTGGGTTTCAGTAACCAATTCTTGTTTATGTTGGATGCACAGAGATCCTGCTGGCTCTAGTAAAGCTTAAGTGCTTCCTCCTTGGTGCGATAGGACGTTCGGTTGTAGACTGGGATTCTGAAAGTTTCTTGGATAGCTGACTCGAACAAGTAGGCAAGGACTCTTCCGTCACGAGCTTCTATCTACCTTTCTCGTGCATTGTAGTGCAGTGCGCATTCCACCATTAGTTCCGGACACTCCTTTGCTGGTGGAAATCCAGCTGCGTGAACAATCCCATTGCGCATCATTCTTATAGCAATTGGAGAAGGTAGACGTCCATCGCCTCCATACATTCTCTTCCTGAAGTCCTCAATGTCGACGTGGCCAAGATTAGTGTCCACAACTTGCTCCCACTTGGACTTGATCTTTGATTGCATCTGCACGCCTTTGCTAGCAAACTTCATCTTTACCGCTTTGAAAATAAATCTGCAATGAAAAGGCAAAGAATATATTTAGAATTCGAAATTTAAATCATTTTGCAATAAATTCCAGCTATTTGTTGAATTAGACTTCGTGAAAAAATCAAGCTGGAAAGAAAATAAATAATGAAGTTTCATGCCAAAATGAAGTGGACAAAGTAAATCTGCCTGGATCTTCTGGAAGAAATGATAACGATCACAATGCAAGCTGGCAAAAATTTGCTTCTTTTACTTCGCTACAAGCTTTTCTCACTTTTTGCCTTAGACAAATTTCTTTTCACACTTCTCTTTCGAAAACGAATGATTGTAAAAATGAGAAGTGAAATCAATTATAAGGTGAGAAAATTGATCCAATTAGCAAGTTTCAAATGTTTCCTTCGAATCTGAGTTTTAACTTTTCTTTTACTCAGCTTTCGAATGGCAAGTTTTATCCTTAAAGATAATATCCGGGAAAGTTTCCAAATTCGTCACCAGTTCAATAAAGCTCTTTTATCTTTTTTCCATTTTCAATTTTTCAAGACTTATCTCTTTGGGGCGTTGGAAAATAAATGATTAAAATAATTAAAATAATTATTCTATGTGTCATTTCCAACCCGTTCGTTTTATGGCGAATTATTTTTGTCGAAGGCAATTTTGATTTTTCAAAATTTTCTTGCCAATGCCTTAGGCGAATTTTATTTTCTCCAACTTTCTTGCCATAATTTCCATCGTCCAATTTTATTTGGCCATACTTTCTTGCTTTTTCCAAATTTATTTTGCCATTACCTTCTTTCGTCCAATTTTATTTGGCCATATTTTCTTGCCACAGGCGAAATTTTCTTCACATCTTCCTAAGTCGTTTTTCAAAATGTTCTAGACTTAGAAAAAATATTTCTATCTCTTCTAAGTATGGCGAAATTTTCAAGGGCTAAGCATACATTTTTTTATTTCTCAAAGCCCATACTTAGGCAAAAAATTTTAATTTTCACATTTCTAAGCATGGCGGACTTGCCTTATTTCTTTGCCATTGAACTTTTTTCCTTGCCACCTTTTGGGCAGACTTCTTTCATGGCCTTGCCATTGTTTTTTTTCTTGCTTTATGTCCAAGGGCGGACTTCCTCCTTTGTATTGCCATATAACTTCATGTCCAAGGCGGACTTGCCTTGTTTCCTTGCCACTCAAGACTTGACCAAGGGCAGACTTTGGCTTTTTTTGATGCCACTTAATGCTTTTCCTTGGCTATGCCTTAGACAATTTTTCTTTTCCAAGGGTGGACTTTGCATATGTTTAGGCCATTTCTACATATGGATGGGCGGACTTGGCAACTTTCCTTGCCATTTAGTTGAGCGGACTTCTTTCATGGCCTTGCCATTGGACACTTGAACATGGGCGGACTTCAGCTTATGTCTGGCCACTCAAGGGCGGACTTCTTTCATGGCCTTGCCATTGGACACTTGAACATGGGCGGACTTTAGCTTATGTCTGGCCACTCAAGGGCGGACTTCATTGGATGTCTTGCCATTCACCTCATGTTGCTGGGCGGACTTTGTCAAGTGGCTAGTCATCTTCATTGCTTTGGAGGGCGAACTTCATCAAATGTCAGGCCATTGGAAGGCGGACTTGCTGCATTCTCATGCCACTCTCCATCTCTTGGCTGAAGTGGACTTGCTTCTTTTCATTGCCACACAAGGGCGGACTTCATTGGATGTCTTGCCATTCCTCATTTTCTCCAAGGCGGACTTTGACCTGTGGCTTGCCATTTCTCTATGCTGATTAAACTCCATACTTAGGCGAATTTCTCACAGGTTTCAGCCTCCTCCATGAATTTTCAGTCATACCTGGGCCACTCTGCCATGATTTATCAGATTTATCCATGATCCTTTCAGATTTCTTGAGGAATTTCTCAGATTTCTTGACTGGTTTTTTAGATTTTCCACCATTTTCTGTGCTTTTCCAGAATTCTCAGTGACTTTTACCAGATTTTTAACTTTTTCCAGAATTTCGCGATGAATTCAAAAAAATTTCAAATCCATTTTCTGAGAGTTTCGTTGATCTTTTCGAACTTCTGAGTGGATTTTCAAAACTCGAGACCTTTCCAAATATAGAAACTTTCTTAAAATAGAAATTTTCCAAAAATAGCAACTTTCCAAAAATAGACCCTAAAAAATAGGGATCTCAGAATTGCCCAAAAGTGCCAAAAAAGTAGGTCCTAAAAAATAGGGGGCGAAAGTGAAAAAACCCTAAAAATTGGGAGGTGTTGGAATTGACTGAAACGACAGTCGATCTTTGTCTCCCAAGCCTCCTAAGCGTGATGGCGACGTTTACACAGTGATCCAGGCTAAGACTAATTTGCTTGACTCAGGTGACCATTCAAAATTCAGACTCAAAACCCCAAACGGAGACCAGAAGAAAACCAAGACGCAACGACAAAACCTCAGAAAGGAAAATATGAGGGTCCCCATTTGGAATGGGGCGAGTTGTGAATTAGGTCACAACATCTGGCAACTCCACGTGAGGAATGTTCCTAAACATTCCAAAGATAAAGACCTATTCTGAATCTGGAATCTCTGACTAAATCAAACTAACTTACCTCTAGGTTAAAAGTGTACTAAGAAAGAAAAGAAACCCTAAATTGGATCAAGACACTTTTCCCTTCAATCACAAGTGTGTGCAAATGCGTTTATTCCGTCTCATGAAATCAATATGACTCTTTGGTTCTGTCATGACAGGCTTTGTAATTTGTCCGAACTCCAAAAGCATCCTTGGATAGAGCCTTGCTGCCAGTGAGCGTCTATAGCCCCGACAAGGTTATCTTCTATAAACTCACGGAGATTGCTCTACTTCCGGCGATTTATAATTTCTTTTGATTTTCTTGTTTTTCTCTTTTGATGATTGATCGATTTGAGTGCACGCCTATAGAGATGTCCGCACACCCAAAAGCCAAATGCTTTGATTCTTCTATTTTTCTTTATTTCTTCTGATAATTCTTTTCTTTTCACATATTTCCACATTTTGGCTTGTAAGCAGTGAAGCTCACATGGGTTTGAGTATTATAGTGGCACTGGAGCCAGACTTTTGATTAGCCTAACCCTGACTTCTCCTAGGAAACCATAATGACTCAGAGAAATTATCAAATGTGTGAAAATATAGTGATCTTCAATACTTAGTGTCTAGACACTATATACGATTTCCCTTCTAGCCAAGTACAAATCCTAACCTAAAGTTAAACTAGAAGGATTCAGTCTCGGATTCCGAGATTCCTAACGAGTATTTATCAACGGAATAATCTGAACATTACTTTGCGGAATAAGACCAGTGTGTGCGTTTGGAATACCCTACCTTCTTGCAAATGGAGATCCACCATTTATTCAAAACAACAAAATTTAATCTAAGGGAAAGCAAACGAAAGTGAGCAAACTTAACAAAGCAAACTAATCTAAGAAAGCAAGAAAACCGAAAGCAAAAGTGTCATGTCCCCATCCTAGTCAGCACAGCTAGTGACGAGGTTAGCCTATCATTTGATCCTCGTAGGCTGACAGGAGTGCTCAGAGGATCCTTTTTGGCAGTTGCTCAGTGTTGGTTAGCTCCAGAATTGCAGTGTGTCAGGATGGGCCTTCGCAGAATCTTCCAGAGAGCTTTTTCAGAGAACTTTCTATTTTTAGAAAGTTAGGTCAGACGGAAGCTGCTATTTCGGGCAGGGCACCTGGTGCAGTGATTTAGCTCAGATTCGACCCGGTTCAATAATTGTTTGATTTGACGGAGAAATAAGGAGTAATTACTGAGTTATTAAATATTTAATAATTTGACTTTATTATAAAGTCACTTTATTGAAATATTAAAATATTTAATTATTTGGCTAAGTTATAAAGTATTTAATTATACTTTATATTATATTATTAAAATGTGATTTAATGAGTATTTAATGCTCATTAAAAAGGGACGCCAATAATTAAATAAATTCTCCTAAGTCCAAAGTGAAAATTAAATCATTAATTTAAATGATTATTTTAATGGAGAATTAGGTCGAACTTTTCAAAGAAGAATATATTGTTCTTCCCAAGGCAAAATCGAACTATCAAGTTTATTATTCAATTTTGTCTTCTGAGCATCTGAGCTTTGGAGTTTGCAAACCCTAGGGTTTCTGGCAAACATCGTTTCTGGAGAACGTAACCTCTTCAGAGATCAGGCATACTGAGGCTGTGAGATACCAGCTAAAGATTGCACTTGGTGATTTCATCCAGAAGTCACAGACTGAGCTTAACCAGTTATTCATTCAGAGATTCACAGAGGAAACCATCAGAGGAGCAGGGCGATTTCTCCAGAGGGTTGATATCAGAGATCTGGCACCTTTTTCTTGAAGTCCGTACCATTTAATTAATGCTGCAGACTGGCCGTACTGTACCTTCAGGCCGTACTCATTCTTTTCAGTGATTTCTCTTCTGGCTTCAGTTTCCAGTTATCTTCTCTAGGCGTTGGGATTGATTTGCTTATTTGGAGATTTGGCGTTCTTCTCAGAGTATGGGGAATTCTTTCTTATCACTAGCCGTACCATACAGCAATCAATACAGCCGCCACCCAGGTTTTTTTGAATAAAATTCATTGTATTTCATTTACCATTCAGATTTCTTGTATTAAAAAGCTCTGAAAAAATTATATATTGGTGCGCCCTTGTTATCTGAGTATTTTTGAGCTTAATGCATGAGATTTAGATTCTATTTGAAATTTTAGCAATTTATTGGAAAAATCGCAGCATTTATTATTTTGTCAAAAAACTCTCAAAAACACAAAAAATCAAAAATTTGCAAAAACATTACAAAAACAATCAGGGATTCAATTTGAGAACCACCAGGGTTCTGACAGTGGTATCAGAGCACAGATCTCCTGCCATCCTGTGCTTTTTCAGTGATTATTCAGAATACAGTGCATTTCTGGGTTGCCTTTTATGAACCAAGACATTATTCAGTATACCAGAGGTGTAGGGACAGGCAAAGACGAAGACTGGACAGGTCCTCCGATTCCAGAAGGTCAGACAATATCAGGAGTGCTTGGTTTTCACAGATCCAGTTCAGACGGTAGTGAAAACAGTGTTGCAACCCTAATGGCAGATCGTGAGACTTCCTCAGAGACTCGCAGGGATCCAGGGAAGGCACATGCAGAGGGTGACATTACTGATGAGGAGTTTAGACGGAGACACGACAACATGATGGATATGATGTCGCAGTTGATGGGTACTATTAGGCAGTGTACGCCCACACAGCCTCATTTCATACAGATTGGACAGACGAGCGGGACCACTCCAGTGGATCAGCCATTGGCATCAGCTCCTAGGCAGCCGTTACCGATCTATCAGGAGCGTAGGCCAGGCCAGCCTACTTTCTTACCCAGAGATACTCCACCTCAGACTCCAGGGGCAGAGCATCAGGTGCATCATCAGGACTTCCAGCCACAGAACGGCATGTCGGTGGCAGACTTGACGAGATTTCATGGCGAGTACATGTCTTTAGCGCCTGAGATCCGGCAGGCACTACGTTTCATGAGTTTATAGATGTCTATAAACCCAGAGGAGGAGGTAGATTTGATCGTAGACCCCCACAGCATCAGCAGCAGCAGCCACAGGTGAATAGGGATTTACAATATGCTGTGAGCAAGATTACACTGCCATATTTTGATGGGTCAGAGAAGACATCAGCTAGGTCATGGGTCCAGAAATTGGACAACTATCTGTCACTTAGACCTATGCAGGAGGATGAGGCAATTAAATTTGCCACTTTACATTTGGACGGAGTAGCGCATGATTGGTGGCACCACGGCATGTACACGTTAGGCCATCATGCGGTTAATACCTATCAGGAGTTCACGAGCCGATTGATAGAGAGATTTGATAGGAAGGATCCGGAGTTGTATTTTAGAGAGTTGGCTCAGCTCAGACAGACAGGCAGTCTGGAGGCATACATTGGCGAGTTTCAGAGAGTGGCCGTCATGGTGACTGGCATTTCAGAGAGGAGACTCATTATCTTATTTGTTGAGGGTTTGACAGAACCCATGAGAGGTTGGGTCAAGGCTTTTGACCCTCCCACACTGCAGGAGGCCATGCGGAAGGCACGCAGCATGGAGCTTGCCGCACCTCGCAGCAAGTTCACTTCAGGGTCCACTCCATACACGAGACCCAACAGGCCTTTCGACAGGAACAATGACAGAAATAGACCCTTTGACAGGAGGAGGGATCAACAGGATCCGAAGAAGCAGAATGCACCACCATTCGACAGGGAAACGTTGAATGAGTTACGCAAGAAAAAGTTATGTTTTTGGTGCAAGGCACCCTATGATGAAAAGCACATATGCCCACTTCGTCCGAAAGTCAAAAATAACCAAATGGAATGGTTTTATGAGGGCGAAGAGCAATCTGATCTGTCAGACCAGCAAGCTGATTCCGAGCCTTCAGATGATGAGAAGTCCGAAAATGAGAATGAACATGAAGGTGGAAGGAAGCTACAGGAAGCCCATTTGACTAGTCTTCAGAGAGATGGTTCATTTCGACTCCGTGGGCTCTTAGCAGGTCAGAAGGTGATTACTTTGTTGGATACGGGTGCGACACATAATTTTATTGATGCACGTCTAGTGGAGAGGCGTGGTATCCAGACAGAGGCTTTCGAGGGTATCCGAGTTAAGGTGGCTGACGGATATACTCTCAGGTGCGACAGAAAGATTACTGATCTGCCGATGAGATTGAACAACTATGAATTCAAGACTGAATTCTATGTTGTTAATATGGGTGATACAGATGTGGTATTGGGGATGGCATGGTTACATGATTTGGGTGAGTTCACGCTCAACCTACGGGACATGGAGATGAAATTTAAGGTTGACGGAAGACCACATGTCATCAAGGCAATACGGGACAGTAATCTTAGGATGGTTTCATTCAGGCGGATGGAGAGGCTCATTCGTCATGATATGGTTGACTGGGCGGCTGAGTGCATGTTGATGCCAGCCCAGCAGGAGCCGCAGAAGGGTGAGTACCACCCTGACATACAGATTCTGAGGACTAAACACTCCAAAGTGTTTAGTGATATTCCACCTGGTAGGCCTCCAGATAGAGGTACAGAGCACATTATTGAGTTGGAGGAGGGCGCAAAGCCCGTTATGATTACTCCCTACCGACATCCGAAACGACTCAAAGATGAAATAGAAAAGACCATTAATGAGTTGTTGGCTATGGGTCATATCAGACCTAGCAAATCCCCTTTTGCTTCATCGGTTGTATTGGTGAAGAAGAAGGATGGATCCCTTCGGATGTGCATCGATTACAGGCAGCTCAACAAAAGAACCATCAAGAATAGGTACCCCATTCCGCGCATTGATGAGCTGATAGATGAGTTGCATGGTGCAGTCTTCTTTACGAAGATTGATTTGAGATCAGGGTACCATCAGATACAGATGAGGGAGCAGGACATTGAGAAAACCGCTTTCCGGTGTCATTGCGGTCACTTCGAGTTCTTGGTTATGCCCTTCGGGTTAACCAATGCACCTGCCACCTTTCAGGCAACTATGAACAGGGTTTTCAGTGCTCAGTTGAGGAGATTTGTGTTAGTCTTCTTCGACGACATTTTGGTTTATAGCAGGTCATGGGAGGAGCATCTGGCTCATTTGGACACAGTCTTGGGTATCTTAGCAGATGAGTCTTTCTATGCTAAGGAATCCAAGTGCGAGCTTGGCATGGAGGAGTTGTTATATCTGGGGCACATCATCAGTGCCAAGGGAGTGAGTATGGACCCTGAAAAGGTCCGAGCTATTGTTGACTGGCCGGTACCTGAGAACCTTACGCAGCTCAGAGGCTTCATTGGGTTGTGTGCATTCTACAGGAGATTTGTTAGCGGGTTCTCACGTCACGCCGCACCCCTTACTGACTTGACGAAGAAGGGGGCTTTTCTTTGGTCACCACAGGCGCAGGAGTGCTTTGATAGGTTCAAGGTGATCATGACTTCATGTCCGGTGTTAGCTTTGCCTGACTTTTCGAAGTCATTTGATTTATTCTGTGATGCTTCAGGAGAGGGCATTGGTGCCGTTTTGATGCAGGAGCGTCATCCGATTGCATTTGAGAGCAGGAAACTCAGGGGTCCTGAGAGGTTTTATAGTATTTATGACAAGGAGATGTTAGCCATTATGCATGCATTGGCTAAGTTTAGGCAGTACTTGGTAGGCAGCAAATTCAGTGTTCGTACAGATCATAACAGCCTAAAACATTTCCTTGGACAGCGAGACTTGAACGAGAGGCAGCAGAAATGGGTCAGTAAACTGCAGTCATATGACTTCGACATTACTTTCATTAAGGGGAAGCAGAATATAGTAGCTGACGCCTTGTCTCGTAGACCCCAGTTGAATGCCTTAGCACAGATTACAGAGGATTGGAGGCATCGGATCATTGCAGAGTATGCTAAGAACCCATGGGCTTCTAGCATCGTTGACAGGACAAAGCAGGACGACAGGTATACAGTGTAGATGACTTGATCATTTACAAGGGGCGGATTCTTTTGGTTCCTGACTCTGAGTTACGGACTACAGCTTTGAGAGCCTTTCACTTAACCTTCCTATGGCGGGCCATCCTGGATACTTACAAGACTTACAAAATGGTTCCGGAACGGTTTACTTGGAAAGGGCTGAAAACCGATGTTTTGCAGATGTCCGGAGTGTTCGTGTGCCAACGCACGCAGAGCACACTTATCCTGCTGGATTACTCCAGCCACTTCCGATACCTGACAGGAAGTGGGAGTGTTTATCTATGGACTTTATCACGGGTTTGCCGAAAGCCCAGGGTAAAGATTGCATTTATGTAGTGGTTGATCGGTTGACTAAGTACGCCCATTTCTTCCCGATTACGACTACTTTCACAGCATCGCAGACTGCAGAGTTGTTCTTCAGAGAGGTTTTCCGATTGCATGGATTGCCTCGGACGATAGTCAGCGATAGAGACAGCCGGTTCATGAGCAACTTTTGGCAGGAGTTGTTCAGACTTTGTGGGACTGAGCTGACACCGAGTACCAGCTACCATCCGCAGACCGATGGGCAGACAGAGATTGTCAATAAGTGGGTGGAAGGCTATTTGCGTAATTATATAGCTGGTCAGCAGAGAGCTTGGGTGAGATGGATTTACTTGTGCGAGTATTGTTATAACTCGACTCACCATATGACGATACAGATGACCCCCTTCATGGCGTTGTACGGGTATGAGGCGCCCAATCTTCTGGATTTGATTTTGAGCGATAGCAGAGTGCCGAGTGCAGGTGATATGATGCAGAGTCAGCAGGACATCTTGAGGTCTCTCCGAGACAATATCCAGTAGGCACAGAATCAGCATAAGCAGTATGCTGATCAGAAGAGGGTTGAGCGCAGTTTTGAGGTGGGTGATATGGTGTACCTCATGTTGCAGCCGTATCGTCAGTCTACTCTGCGGAAGAGTGGGGCAGAGAAACTAAAACCTCGCCACTATGGTCCATTTCGTGTTGTCAGACGAGTGGGCGAGGTTGCTTATGAGTTGGACTTGCCAGCTGATAGCAAGGTCCATAATGTATTTCACGTTTCTCGCCTGAAGAAGGCATTGGGTCAACATGTTGTTCCATCTCCAGTTTTGCCACCCCTTGACGACGAAGGGAAACTGATACTAGTACCTGAGGCCATCCTTGATATGAGAGAGAGACACCTTCGGAGGCGTGTGATCAGGGAATATCTGGTCAAGTGGAGAGATTTGCCAGTTGAGGATGCTGCATGGGAGTCAGAGGCGATTTTACAGCATCCAGAGTTGAGATTGCTTTGAGGACAAGTAATTTCCGTGGAGGGCGGACTGCCATGTCCCCATCCTAGTCGCCATACTGTGACGAGCAGTTTATCATTTGATCCCCAGGCTGATAGGAGTGTCGAGGATCTCTTGGCGCTTGCTCGTTGGTTAGCTCCGTAATTGCAAGCAGGTCGTGATGGCCTCAAGTAATCTTCCGTAGAGTTTTTTCGCAGAACTTTCTATTTTTAGAAAGTTAGGTCAGACGGAAGCTGCTATTTCGGGCAGGGCACCTGGTGCAGTGATTTAGCTCAGATTCGACCCGGTTCAATAATTGTTTGATTTGACGGAGAAATAAGGAGTAATTACTGAGTTATTAAATATTTAATAATTTGACTTTATTATAAAGTCACTTTATTGAAATATTAAAATATTTAATTATTTGGCTAAGTTATAAAGTATTTAATTATACTTTATATTATATTATTAAAATGTGATTTAATGAGTATTTAATGCTCATTAAAAAAGGGACGCCAATAATTAAATAAATTCTCCTAAGTCCAAAGTGAAAATTAAATCATTAATTTAAATGATTATTTTAATGGAGAATTAGGTCGAACTTTTCAAAGAAGAATATATTGTTCTTCCCAAGGCAAAATAGAACTATCAAGTTTATTATTCAATTTTGTCTTCTGAGCATCTGAGCTTTTGAGTTTGCAAACCCTAGGGTTTCTGGCAAACATCGTTTCTGGAGAACGTAACCTCTTCAGAGATCAGGCATACTGAGGCTGTGAGATACCAGCTAAAGATTGCACTTGGTGATTTCATCCAGAAGTCACAGACTGAGCTTAACCAGTTATTCATTCAGAGATTCACAGAGGAAACCATCAGAGGAGCAAGGCGATTTCTCCAGAGGGTTGATATCAGAGATCTGGCACCTTTTTCTTGAAGTCCGTACCATTTAATTAATGCTGCAGACTGGCCGTACTGTACCTTCAGGCCGTACTCATTCTTTTCAGTGATTTCTCTTTTGGCTTCAGTTTCCAGTTATCTTCTCTAGGTGTTGGGATTGATTTGCTTATTTGGAGATTTGGCGTTCTTCTCAGAGTATGGGGAATTCTTTCTTATCACTAGCCGTACCATACAGCAATCAATACAGCCGCCACCCAGGTTTTTTTGAATAAAATTCATTGTATTTCATTTACCATTCAGATTTCTTGTATTAAAAAGCTCTGAAAAAATTATATATTGGTGCGCCCTTGTTATCTGAGTATTTTTGAGCTTAATGCATGAGATTTAGATTCTATTTGAAATTTTAGCAATTTATTGGAAAAATCGCAGCATTTATTATTTTGTCAAAAAACTCTCAAAAACACAAAAAATCAAAAATTTGCAAAAACATTACAAAAACAATCAGGGATTCAATTTGAGAACCACCAGGGTTCTGACAAAAAGCACACCCAAACAGGAAAAGAAATCTAATCTAGCTATGTACAAAGCAAGACCCGCTGGGAGTCTACGACTGGAAGTAATGCTTTAGAAATTGCCCATTGACAGGCAATGGAACTTCTTCTCCAGTTAGTGTCTTTAACTTAAAAGCATTGTCCCCCACAATTTCCGAAATCTGGAAGGGACCCATCCATAGGTTGTCAAATTTATTGTGGTCTCCTCTTCTTTCGTGAGCTCTGTCCCAACAAAGGACTAAATCGGAAATTCGAAATGCCTTAACTCTAGCTCGTTTGTCGAACCATCTTTTAGCAATGTCTTGATGTTTGGAAAATTTCTCCAGGGCTTGATCTCTTTTTTCTTCTAAAAGCAGTAACTGCGACAATCTGGTTTTAACCCTCTCTTCTTCTTCCAAACACTCTTGCATGAACTGCAAAGTTGGAATCCTCAGCTGTATAGGAAATATCGGATCTTGCCCATAAACCAGGTGGTAGGGCGATGTACCCAAGGAACTCTTTACTCTTACTCTATCCGCCCAAAGAGCGAATCTCAATTGCGTGTGCCAGTCCCTCAGATTTTTGTCTAGCAGTTTCTTGATGACGTTCAATAAATTCTTGTTCGTGGATTCAGCTAATCTGTTACCCTGGGGATAGTAATTTGATAAAAATTTCAGAGTGATACCATACTCGAAAGCCCAGTTAGAAAATCTCAATGAAGAAAATGCAGAACCGTTATCACACACTAAAGCATGAGGACAACCAAACCTGGTGATAATGTTTTCTTCCAAAAACATGATTATAGTATCAGAAGTGCAA
>VDFB02002752.1:440968-468013 GCA_007258455.2 Sequoia sempervirens | reverse complement strand
AAGATAATATCCGGGAAAGTTTCCAAATTCGTCACCAGTTCAATAAAGCTCTTTTATCTTTTTTCCATTTTCAATTTTTCAAGACTTATCTCTTTGGGGCGTTGGAAAATAAATGATTAAAATAATTAAAATAATTATTCTATGTGTCATTTCCAACCCGTTCGTTTTATGGCGAATTATTTTTGTCGAAGGCAATTTTGATTTTTCGAAATTTTCTTGCCAATGCCTTAGGCGAATTTTATTTTCTCCAACTTTCTTGCCATAATTTCCATCGTCCAATTTTATTTGGCCATACTTTCTTGCTTTTTCCAAATTTATTTCGCCATTACCTTCTTTTGTCCAATTTTATTTGGCCATATTTTCTTGCCACAGGCGAAATTTTCTTCACATTTTCTTCACATCTTCCTAAGTCGTTTGGCAAAATGTTCTAGACTTAGAAAAAATATTTCTATCTCTTCTAAGTATGGTGAAATTTTCAAGGGCTAAGCATACATTTTTTTATTTCTCAAAGCCCATACTTAGGTAAAAAAATTTAATTTTCACATTTCTAAGCATGGCAGACTTGCCTTATTTCTTTGCCATTGAACTTTTTTCCTTGCCACCTTTTGGGCGGACTTCTTTCATGGCCTTGCCATTGTTTTTTTTCTTTCTTTATGTCCAAGGGCGGACTTCCTCCTTTGTATTGCCATTTAACTTCATGTCCAAGGCGGACTTGCCTTGTTTCCTTGCCACTCAAGACTTGACCAAGGGCGGACTTTGGCTTTTTTTGATGCCACTTAATGCTTTTCCTTGGCTATGCCTTAGACAATTTTTCTTTTCCAAGGGTGGACTTTGCATATGTTTAGGCCATTTCTACATATGGCTGGGCGGACTTGGCAACTTTCCTTGCCATATAGTTGAGCGGACTTATTTCATGGCCTTGCCATTGGACACTTGAACATGGGCGGACTTTAGCTTATGTCTGGCCACTCAAGGGCGGACTTCATTGGATGTCTTGCCATTCACCTCATGTTGCTGGGCGGACTTTGTCAAGTGGCTAGCCATTTTCATTGCTTTTGAGGGCGGACTTCATCAAATTTCAGGCCATTGGAAGGCAGACTTGCTGCATTCTCATGCCACTCTCCATCTCTTGGCTGAAGCGGACTTGCTTCTTTTCATTGCCACACAAGGGCGGACTTCATTGGATGTCTTGCCATTCCTCATTTTTCTCCAAGGCGGACTTTGACCTGTGGCTTGCTATTTCTCTATGCTGATTAAACTCCATACTTAGGCAAATTTCTCACAGGTTTTAGCCTCCTCCATGAATTTTTAGTCATACCTGGGCCACTCTGCCATGATTTATCAGATTTATCCATGATCCTTTCAGATTTCTTGATGAATTTCTCAGATTTCTTGACTAGTTTTTTAGATTTTCCACCATTTTCTGTGCTTTTCCAGAATTCTCTGTGATTTTTACCACATTTTTAACTTTTTCCAGAATTTCGCGATGAATGCAAAAAAATTTCAAATCCATTTTCTGAGAGTTTCGTTGATCTTTTCGAACTTCTGAGTGGATTTTCGAAACTCGAGACCTTTCCAAATATAGAAACTTTCTTAAAACAGAAATTTTCCAAAAATAGCAACTTTCCAAAATAGACCCTAAAAATAGGGATCACCAGTGCCCAAAAGTGCCAAAAGAGGCAGTCTGAAAATAGGGGGCAAAGTGAAAAAACCAAGGGTGGGAGTTGTCGAATTGGTGAAGCTTGTGGTCGATCTTTGTCTCCCAGGCCTCCTAAGCGTGATGGCGACGTTTACACAGTGATCCAGGCTAAGACTCATTTGCTTGACTCAGCTGACCATTCAAAATTCAGACTCAAAACCCCAAACGAAGCCCAGAAGAAAACCAAGACGCAACGACAAAACCTCAGAAAGCAAAATATGAGGGTCCCCATTTGCAATGGGTCGAGGTGTGAATTAGGTCACAATAGGTAGCTATGTGTGTAGTAGTGATTGCGAAGAAATATGCATACTTTGTCAATCGATCTACCACCACAAAAATATTGTCTTTCCCTTGAGCTTTCGGCAAGCCCGTAATAAAGTCCATAGACAAGCATTCCCACTTCCTCTCAGGCGTAGGAAGCAGCTGGAGTAAACCTGCAGGGTATGTATGTTCTTGCTTGTTCTGCTGACAAACAAGGCATTCCCTGACATACTGAAGAACGAATAATTTGAGACCCTTCCAAGAAAATCTCTCCCGTACCTGCCTGTAGGGGTCTTAAAGTAACCGAGATGTGCTGCCATGGGTGAATCATGAAAAGATCTCAAAACTTTGTCCCTCATCTCAGAACCTGGGACTAGAAAAATCTTCCCTTTGTAAATGATAAGATCATCTACAAGCGAGTACCTGTCATCCTGTACTGTCCCATCTATTATGCCAGAAGCCCATGGGTTCTTAGCATATTCCGCTACTATCATATGTTTCCAGTCCTCTGAAATCAGTGAAATGGAGCTCAAGTGTGGGCGGCCAGATAATGCATCAGCAACCACATTCTGAGTGCCCTTGACATAGGAGATGTCAAAATCATAGGACTGAAGTTTGCTAACCCATTTTTGTTGCCTTTTGTTCAGATCTCGCTGCCCAAGAAAATGTTTCAGACTATTATGATCGGTTTTAACACTAAATTTACTACCAATCAAGTACTGCCTGAATTTGGCCATGGCATGCATGATGGCCAACATTTCCTTATCACAGATACTGGAGCTCCATTCAGGACCTCTTAGCCTCCTACTCTCGAAGGCGATAGGATGTCGATCTTGCATGATGACTGCACCAATACCCTCACCACTGGCATCACAATGTAACTCAAAAGGTTTGGTGAAGTCCGGCAGAGCCAAAACTGGACATGTGGTCATGAAAAGTATGAACTTCTCAAAGCACGCCTGTGCTAGTGGTGTCCACACAAAAGCACCCTTCTTAGTCAAATCAATTAGTGGCGCAGCATGCCGCGAGAATCCACTAACGAACTGACGATAGAAGGCACATAATCCTACGAATCCCCTGAGTTGTGTCAATGTCTCAGGTGTAGGCCAATCGATGATAGCTCGAACTTTCTTTGGATCCATGCTGACTCCTGCACCATTGATTATGTGTCCCAGATATAAAAGTTCAGCCATGCCTAAAGCACACTTGGACTCCTTGGCGTACAAGGACTCCCTGTCAAGTATACTCAATACCTCATCCAGGTGAACCATGTGTTCCTCCCATGATTTGCTATAAACCAGGATGTCGTCGAAGAACACCAATACAAATTTCCTCAAGTGAGGATGGAAAACCCTGTTCATGGTGGTGAAATGTGGTACGGGCATTGAATGGCATAACCAAGGAAATCCTTAGTGTCCCGCGGTGACATCTAAGCGATTATTCTCTATGTCCTCTGGGACCTACGATGCGATGGTAACTATCCTCAAGTCAATCTTTGAGAAATAGCAAGCTCCATGAAGCTCGTCTATCAACTCATCTATCCGTGGAATAGGATACCTATTCTTTATAGTCTTCCTGTTGAGCATCCTGTAGTCAATACACATCCGAAGTGTACCATCCTTTTTCTTCACCAAAACAACTGATGAAGCAAAGGGTGACTTACTCGGCCTGATGTGCCCCATAGCTAAAAGTTCTTTGATGGTCTTTTCAATTTCATCTTTCAAGCGTTTAGGGTGCCAGTAAGGAGTGATCATAATAGGTTTTGTGCCCTCATCTAGTTCTATGATATGTTCAATACCTCTATTAGGAGGTCTACCTGGTGGAATTGCACTGAAAACCTTTGCATGTTTGATTCGAAGTTCCTGCACATATGGATGGTATGAAGAAGCTTGCTGCTCCAACTGTGAAGGCGGTAGCTTGCACTTTCCGGTGACCCACTCTCTACCACCATGTCATTGATTGGCCCGAGATCAAGCGTTCCATTCTCGGTGGGGAATTTCTCTAAGGTTGTTGTCCTTGATGGCTTTTAGAACTTGCCGTTTATTACCATCTATCTTTGAATTTCATCTCCATGTCACACAAATTAAGTGTAGACTCTCCTATCGCGTAAACCACTTCATGCCAAGAATATCCGTTCCTCCCATGTTGCAACATAAAAATCTGCCTTAAACTCAAAATTTGTTTGAGTTTCAGTAGCAAGTCGAGGGGTATCCATCCTCTAGCGGTTGAGGAGTGTATCCATCGCAACCTTCCACCCGCATTATGCCTTCAAACTGCTGAGTTTGAATTCCCCGTTTCTCCACTAACCGTGAATCGATGAAGTTGTGGGTTACACCTGTATCTAGAAGGGATATGACCCTTTGACCAGCTAGGATCCACCGGTCAGTCCCTCTGCATGCTGGACATATGAGCTTCCTTAAGTTCTGTTTCTACTACAATTTCTGCCTCATTTTCTGACTCTTCTCCATCTATATCATAGATTGGAGCTTGCTGATCAGAAAAATCAGTCAACGCTTCTCCCTCATAAAACCACTCCATGTGCCTGTTTTGCCCTTTAGGTTTGAGGGGGCAGTCATGATTAAAGTCATACGGACCCTTGCAGTAAAAACAAAGTTTCCTTCTACATAAATCGTTCATTGTTTCTCGATCTAAAGGGGCTGCAAATTTCTTCTTTTGATCTGCATTATCAGCCTTCTTTGGATCTGATTTGTTCTCTGTGTAGGAGGTAGTTGGTTTCGAGCCAAATGGCTTATGAGGTGTAGTTAGCTCCATGCTGCGAGCTTTCCTCATGGCCTCCTGTAAAGTAGGTGGATCAAATGCTTTTATCCAACCTTTCATGGGCTCGAAAAGACCCTCAATGAACAATATGATCAGCCTTCTCTCTGAGATTCCTGTCACCATCACAGATAGTCTTTGGAACTCTCCAATGTACAATTCCAAGCTACCTAACTGTTTCAGTTGTGCCAGATCTCTGAAGAATAGTTCTGGATCACGTCTATCAAATCTCTCTACCAGTTTATCAGTAAACTCCCGGTACGAGGTAATCCTGTCATGGTGAAGAGTAGCCATGCCATGAATCCACCAGTCATGAGCCACGCCATCAAGGTGAAGTGTTGCAAATCGAATTGCATCCTCCTCAGGCATGGGATGCAATGTCAGGAATGTGTCTAGTTTACTAACCCAGGCACGTGCTGTAACTCTACCACTGCCATCAAAGTTCGCCAAGGTAAGCTTATTGGTAGCCTGTCTAAGATCATTCTGCTTGTATCTAGGCCTCCTGTCATTCCTGCTTCTGGTGTGTTCTCTTTTGGCTCATGAATCTATCGAAGTTAAGGTGCTCCTTAACTCTCGGTGGCAATGCATCCCATTCATCATGCATAACCATGATGTTATCTGCAAAGTTTATCTCACCACCCTGTTCAACTTCATTCTCTTCCTCAGCATCATTTCTGGTAAAAGTAGGACATGTAGCTCTCTCAAAGGTGCGTGTTGGAGCTATGACTCTCTGAGGTTCTCTATGAATACTGCCTTCATGATCTCGATCCAGATTTTGAGCTCTATTAATTGTCAAATTTTGAACATTTGTGCTGAGTTGCTGGAGAATATTCGCCACCTGTTCTTGGTCTGCAACCATGCCTCTGAGCACATCTCTGGCCTCTCTGTCCTCTTCATTGAGAGGATTCCTGCGAGAACCTTCAGCTTCCCTGTCAGCCATGTTATCAAAGTCCAATTCTTCTTCCTGTTCGTCAAACGAAAATGCTGAAAAAGGTTCAAAAGTACTTCTCTGCAAACCAGGACCCCTACGTGAGTAGTACCTGTCAAACCTATTTTGATGAGGCCGCATAAAGACTGCTAACCCTGCAGGCTGGCAGGATCAGAGCTTTGATACCACTGTGATGAGCCCTGCTGGCTCACAATTCAAACCCCAGTATTTCTTAAGTCTTTTTAGTGTTATTTAGTTTTTTTAGAGAAAGTTTGATAGACAGAAGAGAAGGGGCGCACAGCATAAATGCTTATAAAATGTAAATTTGCACTATTTTCTTCAGAATGAAAGTGTAGAAGACATTATTTAATTGAAACAAATAGATTGCAAATGATAAACATACCAAAAGGGTTCCAGATTATTTATTTAAAACAGTAAGCCAGTTCGCCAGCCAAGAATGGTGAAAACATACATATAAGGACGCCTGGCTTCCAGAATTGAGTTCTCCCTTTCAGAAAATGGATACAAGCACTTGAGAAGGGTACACGCCAATGATGGAAGAAAAACAGGAGCCAAAACAAAGGCGTTTCAGCTAGATGCTTCACACGCCTCCCTAAATGGGCACAAATCCCAAGGCAATTCGTACGGCCAAGAAGAAGGATAAGTAGTAACCCTGTTGGAGCCACAGATCTGATGAAGAGGACGTCACAAGTTAAGAAACCCCTTTCTTATTGCAATCAACAGGAAATCTGTATATAATACTCTGATTGAATCATGTAGAGCCTCTGAATGAAGCTCTCAACTGCACTGATTTAATTGATCTCTCACAATCTCAAGAGTGCTCAACATTGAAGAGGTATTGTTCTTCAATGGTAGATTGTTCAAACCCTGATCACAGGAGAATGCACAGGAAGAAACACAAGGCAAAGTCGAAATTATCAAAAGGTGAGTTTCTCATTGCCAAAAATGCCTTATATAAGGAAGGCACGCATTTCCAAGAAGATACGCCCTTTTTGCCATCATTAAAATCTTTTAAAATAATATTAAGTCTTTTTCAATAGTCATGACTTAATATTTGGGTGCCTTTAATATTTTAAGTGATTAAAAATATTAAATCACTTTTTACAGAATATTTAAGTGATTTGAAAAGTATAAAGTCAATTTGACTTTATAATTAAATATTAAGTCAATTAATATTTAAATCACTTAAAAACCCATAACTCACTCAAAACACCAAATATTCCTGTGCCGTCAGAAGCTGTCTACTCCTGCACTGCTAACGCCTGCTGTGAACCAATCACTGAGCTCTGAAAACAAGAACAATCAAACTCTCCAGAAAGTACCATTGACCCTCTAACCAATCCAGCTAGCCCACAAGGGTCCAATAAAGGGCTAACACACTGTTCCTGAGAACTGACTAGAGCGGGGACATCACAGTTATGGATAGCTAGCAAGGTTTCTTTCATCCCTTCTACTCCAAGTAGCATAAAGTAGCTTTAAGTAGCGTAATTTTCATTTCATGGAAGTAGATATTAGTTGTGGATTTGTGGTGTTGATCAAGGCAACTTCGTTTTAGTCCATACCACTAGCAGCTTGTTGACGGCAAGTTTGCCTTGTGTGGTCAAATGGAGCATTTTATGAGCCTAACTTTAGTTATAATTTACATCTTGGTATGCGTCATCTTGATGGTATCTTGATGCTGGATTGTAACTTGAAAATTTCTTGCTATCCCCTTGAAGATTGCACCAACTTTGTGTAAGTTGTCCAACGTGAGGTGGAGCAGAGTTTGGTTGAAGTTTGCCGAAATTGATTCCACGTCCCGTCCCTAGATAGAATTTAGATTTTCTTATCCCTATACTTATTTACATTCAGCATATTTCTGGTTAGTTTTAGGAAAATTCATACCTCAACGCCAGATCATTCGCACAAAATTCCCTTCCAATCATCCATTTGTTGTCAACTGCAAACCTTAAGAACAATTGTGTAAGTCCCCTTGTAAAAACAGCATATCACAACGAACCAACTGAGGGTATTCCAAAGCATTTCGGAACCTTGGAGTTGAATGTGCGATCTTTCTTGCAATCTTAGCGCACAGAATACTTTGATCAAGAGAGAATGGAGTAGCCTTTGGATTACTTTGTTCTACTGATTGGTGCGGTCACAAAAATCACACCAACAGTTATCTAGTTTTCAAGTCACATGGTGTAGCTAGCACACTTTTGGACTACTCATGGCACAATCAACTAGGTTATCCAATTTTCACTCACTAAAGTAATAGAGACAAAAGTTAAACAACCTTATTCTACAAAATTCGTCACTTACAATAGAAAATGGTGGTGCAAAATTGCACAACAAATGGGTGCACTATTCTCTCGTAATGGGATAGAGCATCGTAGAAGTTGACTTGTCTTGAGAAAACAAACTCAAGTCTTTACCAAGTCCATATCTTGTTTCTTGAAAAACTGAAGAAAGAAACAAGCTATCACGTAGGCAAAACCTTTTACAGAACACTAGAACTTTGCATTGAGAAAAAGAGGCACCACAAACAAGTTGCCCAGTATGTAAAACAAACAGTGGTTTTACCACTAGGATGGAACAATAGTGTACATAATCCTAGGAGTAGTAGGATAATAGTTTAGATTTTTGTATTTCTTAGCTAGACTAGAATTTGAACAGTCATCTAGAAGATGAATTGAACATTCATTTTCATATTGTAAAATATGTACATTTTGATTGAACGGAATAAGATTTCATTGAGCAGTTTTTTGATTGTCTAATTCCCATGAATTTCATTTGTCCTTCCTTTTTGTATTTCATTCCCAATCCTAACAATTGTAACATTTGTTTCAATAGGAAGGAAAATCTTCCATGACAACTAGTTGTGTGAATCAGCATGTTGTAATGAAGCCATCAGACTACAATTGCTTTGATAAAAATTTTAATCCATCGAAACTATTTTAGGATGTCTTGGCATCACAAGGGATTATAGCATGAAATAGTTTGTGTTGACCATTGAGAAGATCATGAAAGGACACCAAAGGAAACACCAAATTCTAACAAATACAAGTTTCAAAGTGTGATAGAGCACCACTACCTTATCACTAAAATCACCTTAGTTCGGAGCATCGTCTTAGAGAATGAACAAAGAGATGAGAGATGGTCTTGTTCCAAACAATGTGGACACAAAATTTTTAGAGACAATGAGATAAATTCTTCTATACTTCAAGAGGATGCTTTTTTGGGACCAAATGCCCTCAAAATGGGGTGTGTAATCCATAAATGGATCTAGTTCATCACCAAATTCACTCCTTCAAGTTCAGCAATTGTTTGAAGCAGATGGAAACAATTCAGGCCTCATACATGTCTTTTTCAAGACCCAAAATAGTACTTTGGAGGCACCCAAAGTTAAATACTTTTACATATTCGTGTTCCTTGAGAAAATTTAGTGCACTTTCAAAAAAAATGTCACTCCATTTAAAAAGTTATGGCTTTTGGAAGATGGACCAAATGACAACTAAAGTGACGATTTCATTTCTATCAATGGCAAAAACCAAACCATTGGGGCGGATTTGTAACTTCCAATCTACATGAAGGGTATGTTTCATCACAACGATAGGAACAAGAATGTGAAGTGAACAGTTTGACATTTGATCTTCTAAATTACTCTAAGGACTTCCTCATCAAAAGGGCACTCAAGCACAATTTAAGAGATGTATAGAGTTGAATTGGATGAATTAGAGTTGTTCCATAGTGAATCCACCATCAATTGGAGGATTGGAAACAATCTACCAAGCACAATCCACATATGGTGAGAGGGAAACATTCAAGAAAGAATTCTAAGTAAATTACACAACTTCTATGGTTGAAGTATTTGAAGATAAAGAGCACTTCGAAGATTGGAAATACAAGGAATGAGTTTCTCACAACTATAATTGTTTTCATTCCAAGGAAATGCTTGGAAGATGTGCAATTGCCACTTCCCATTGGTTTTCCTTTTCTTGAGGTTTCTAGGATATAAGTCTATATGTCTATGGTGTTGCCTTATTTCGGTTATCCTTCCAATTATATTGCATACTCTACTCTCTAAACTTATGAAGAATTCCCTATCATTTGAGTGGAAACTCAAGTAGCATAGTATGGATTGAAATTCGTTAGATTACTGATGTACATAAGCATAGTTTTTAAGTAAATTGCAGATCATCTGGCCTCCTAAATTGCCCCTTTGAAGAGGCTTATCATATATTCATAATTCGGAAACCTTCACCTTAAAAGTAGCATCACTAGGTTCCAATATAATTCCCATACTTTTGGGGATGCTTCCTCCCCTAGGTTCCAATAAAATGGTGTTATTATATCCTCCCATCCCCAATCCTTGGGAATGCATCCCCAAGGGGACTAAGCAATTGTAATGGCCAACCCCATTCTGAGTTTTCACTTTAAACCTTTTTGATATCTTAGTTTGAAGCATGAATGATTTTGACAAACAGTTTGCACGCTGATTGGACCATGTTTGTTTGATGCTTTCATATGCCATTCATTGTTTCATTGCTTTGCATATAAGATAATATCATTTCAATGAACTGATCATGCTAATCTGGAAGTCAACTTAACATATCATTTCTCTTGCTTTTCAATGAACATGATACTCAATGCACAAGGACTGATTGCAGACTTGCAATAGCAATAAACTCTTCCACATGGACCAGCTATAGTAGCTCTAACAGAGGTTCCAGAATACGATAATGATAGATAGGATATTTCCCCCCTTTACAAACATATATTGTATAATATATTGACTGATTTGCATAAGCAGTATTCTCAGAAAGCTACAGCTAGGAAATAACTCAGACCTCTAGCAGATTATTCCATTCTAATGGCTAAATATTGCAGTCACATATATCTCCTCTTATTCTGATTTTCATTAAGGTATTAGCTTCAGAGTTACAATGAAAAAAGTGTCCATTAACACATCCCAGGTTGCATAAAAATATTAATTCAGACTGGGAAATGGTAATTTCCAGATTACCATATGAAAGAGCTACAGAAATTTACACTTGACAAGGTCTGTAGTCCTTAACAACAGTTTGAGCAATGCTAATGGGCAAAAGGATGACAATAGGGTGCCCAGAATAACACATAACAATACTCAACTCAGACCCATCAATATTCAGCCCTGAACGTTTAACAAACAGCTGCTAAAATGAATAAATCCAACCTGATAATCTAACACCAACCCTGAAGATAGATAGCAGCTGCCAAGGAAGTGACTGAGAATCTGATATGTGACCACGTCCAGCACCTATGGACCTCCTGCGACCACCAGCATAACAAAATATACTCCCAGATTCATACATCCAGCTACTAGGCCCTTAGGGGACCCTCATGACAGCAATAACTGGCCACAAATCCCCACATGTGGCTACTACAGAGATGGAGGAAGGTATTAGCAGCTGCGACTAAGTCCAGAACTCACACGCCAGCAATCCCAAGGTTCACACGCCTCAATGTAGAGACTCACAAAGTCTGATAATAGTTTTAGAATGCCTGCAACCTCCTTCTCAGAGCCACGACTGAATCTCTCCAATGACCAGATTCAAAAACACTTAGCAATCAACAACAATGCAAACCACCTCTTATTCGACCTGCAATAGAGATTTTTCAAACCAAAAATGCAATCAACACCCAAGTAGAAGACCTGTATGATCTCCTCCACAAACTAGCTAGAGTGGATCTCTCACCACTGAAACCAGTGCTAAAGATGAGGGTTTTCATCCTCAACCAGCTGCAAACAATAAACTGGAAACAATCTAGAAGAGTCTCCTAAAGTTGTCAAATCCATCATAACCAAATGAGAGCCAAAAAGCAGATTAAATAGGAGTGGAAGGAGAAATCAGGGCAACCTCCAATTTGAATCATTTTCCCTCTAAAAACCTTTTTAATATTTGCTTTATACTTTAAAACATTAACAAATAATCCTCAAAGGGGTGTCTTGCTCAAAAGGAAACTATTTTACCTTATCAACCTTCTAAAACAACGTTAAGTTATCTCATTACGCACCAAGGTACTATTCGATGACCACCTACCCCCTCACTTAAGTTATAAATTTATTTTATTAAAATAACTTAAGTGACTTATAAAAAGCGAATATTAAATAATCCAACCTTAGGCTCTCCAACACCACCATAGAAATAATGCTACTAAGGACACTATGAGTCTGGGACCAGTTTCTCGAAATAGACTTATTATAAATAACAATTGCTAAAAATAGTAAGTGCTCACCAAATATCAAACTGGCCAAAACATTAAAGCTCATTGGACAACTCCCACATACTACCCAAACAAGAAACCCTACACTGCATTGCCACCCAGACCAGTTACTAAAAATGGTGAGTCAAAACCAAACTAGCCCAAAGAAGGGCATCGAAAAAGGGGACATTACAGCAATGGGGACACAAACAATTTGAGAATGCTATTATTATATCCTCCCATCCCCATTCCTTGGGGAATGCATCCCCAAGGGGACTAAGCAATAGGGGAACATTCCTAATGAACATGGTATGTGCCACACACTCCCTCCCGACACCCGTAGTTGCCCCTTTGAAGAGGCCCATTGTAACAAACTCGACCAATTTTTTTTTGTTTTTTTTCAATGAGATTACAATTCAACACACACCCGTTAAGGTTAGCATAACCCAAAACGAAGCGGAAAGTAACTCTAACCAAAATGTACACCTGGGTCCCGATGTGGGCAAGGTGTGAGCATTGGTCAGAGGATCTATGCAAATGCAAACTGAAGGGAACTCTAACCAAGAATGGCGCCGAGTAGTGGCGAGCATATGGTCAGAGGATCAATGCATGAAGAACAGAATGTAACCCTAACCAAGAATGGCGCCGATTGATGGCGAGCATATGGTCAGAGGGTCCCTAAACTACTCAACTGAAAGCAAATAGGCGGCAAGCCAGCCTCTTCCACTTATTCAGTGGGAAGTACATGTAAATTCAAAATAAGAGGAGAGAATTGCTAACAGTACTACTGTTCAGCTTACAATAAATTAGAGAGCCTGCCAATATCATAAGATTAAAACCTTTCAAAGCTATAACAAGTTAAGAACTCTCTTTTACACTCCCAAACTCACTGAATATCAACTCCTCACACAACTAATGAACTTTCTCAAATCTGGTATGACTGTTTTTGACAGAATTAATACAGAACAGCAGCATAATAACTTACTAAAATGCACGTATCTAGCTCCAAACTCCACCTATTGACGAGAAATCAAATGCAGATTACTCTATTAATAATGGCGCCTAAGATGGGCGGGGGCCCTAGCTCGGTTGGCTAAGTAATTCCGTTGCGGCTCTGCTGGTCACGAGTTCTAGTCTCCCCTGTCCCGTGGTACCGAAGGGCGTGTCGTGCCAGCGCCGCCGATCATGTTAAAAGTTTACGGCGCACTGCAGTTTATAGGGTCGTGCTACCGATTCCTGCAGCCTAAAAAAAATAATGGCGCCTAAGATGCAACCCAAAAACCATCCCAAATATCACTCATATATTTTGCACGAATCCCAATACATCTCCCAAATGGTATGGCCCAGCTGCAAGGGCGAATTTGTTCTATAAAATCAAAGAGACACAAATAAAATATGGAAATTGGCTAGAACGGTCGCCCCTCATAAACAGATAGATAGATGCAATACCCAGAATGATAGCATTTTTATTCCATGAGCTATGAGTAAAACTTACATTCCTCAATGACATTCAGCAACATCAAAATATGACAGAAAATGCAAACTAGAACTCCAAAATGCAATTATTCAACTGGAAATGCAATTCAAACCTATTACAAGCTAACCTCTCAACTAGTTGCTATCTTTCAAGCAAGAAGATGAGCCCATGCTAGGAGGTGTGCTTTCCTCAAAGCGAGTGCCTGAAGACAATTCAACAGCATAACGGTGTAGTAGACAAAAGATCCCAAATGAAGAGTTGAGGCCTGATTAAATAGGCAAGAGAGAAACATCTAGAAGCTTCAAGAAGGCGCCCAAACCCTAATTTCAAATTCACCTTTTCCCTCCAAAAGAAGGCGCCCCATTTCACCTTTGAAATATTTCACTTTTAAAAATAAAGTTAAATCCCTCAAAAGGGCGTCCCTTTTCCTTAAGCTCAATTTTTGACATTAGAATATAATTTATCTTCTCATGGCGCCTTGACCCTCAAAGTCCCTTTTTCTTAAAAACAACTTAAAGTTGTACTGCTAGGCAAGGGAGGGTATAATATTAAAATATAATATTATAATGAAAATACTTATCTCTCCAAGAAATATGCGCCCAAGGCCAAGAACTGAAGTGCCAGTTGAAACAACTAAAGAAGAGGACCAACTGAACTGAACCCAAACTGCCCACTGCCAAAAATAGAATTTACTAAAAATAGTAAATTCGCGAAGTTGCTCGGAATGCCAAACTGAACATACCACTGCGAAGCTCTCTGAAAACACAGAAAGAATCCGCAATCAGAATTCCAAACTTCAAGCAAAAACCTCCTCAAAACTAGGAAACCTTAATTTCACCATCCGCGTAGCCTACGGGTCTCCGGAATAGGCCAACGGTCAACTGAAATGATCACAACTGAGAAGGGGACATTACACCCATCAAACATTCAACATCCCTGTTGAACATAGTCTATGCCATGTTCTCTCTACTGACCTCCTCAATTGCTCCTTTGAAGAGGCTCGCCAAATATTCATCCTTACTTTCAAAATAGCATCACTAAATTCCAATATGCCATACCCTTCTATTAGAATTTGATACAATAGCAAGCAATTATGTAATTTGATCCACTCAACATGATAGAGACTCCATGATCCTCTAACGATCTCTAGTATCGTGCAATGTAGCCTCAGCAGTGACCTTCTCATCCCCAAAACAAGGGATTAAGCCTCATGTGCTTGGAGACAACACATTGTAAGAACCCTTCTAGTATGGAGCAATAATTTTCATTTGTTTTAGTTTGATAGACTTCGTTTTAACAAACAGTGGTAAACGTTATGCAAGGACTCAACCACATTCAGTGGAAACGAATAGCAACCAAATCCTTATTTACATTTGATAAAGGATATAAATCTTGCAATTATTACAACTGATTGGAATAGGACTACAACAACATTTTCTTCCTATAATTCTAAAGAAACTTTTCCACAATAAGTTCTCAGATATAGCAAAGACAGTAATATTGAAAGAATAGATTACAAGTAATCTCTATCCTTCGCAATGGACAAATCTCTCATAGACAATGTCCAAAATTAATTGCAGACGTTAAAACTTCTAATTCATACTCAACATTTCATACTAGCATCAGAAGTTGTTCTCGGAACAGGGTATTGCAAATGTGTTAGCATTAGAAGGCAGATATCTAATAGTTAAATGCAGATTTGATCAATAAAACAGAGAAGTAAAACACACAGAAAAATTATAGCAGCAACAAGACAACACAGATAATTTAACGTGGTTAACCCAATATGGGCTACATGTTGGTGTAACAACTAGCACCTCTAGAGTAAGAGTTGGTACGAACAGCTATGCACACTACGTAATGAGTGCTCTTCAAATTAGGAGGGGAAGCTCCCTCGTTGTGCTTGACAAAAGTACTTGCAAATGGAAATAAACTAAACTATATCCTGTCTTTTTGTTTCAGCTGTAGAGGTACAAGGCTTTCTCGAAAACTATATACGTTGCAGCTGAGTATTTTCTGGTTTTGCAGATTTACTAACTACAACTAAACTTAATTACTTAAATTCTATCCAATCTCCTCAAGAAAATAGAGCATGAGGAAACGGAGCAAGGTTTGACTATCAGACGATAAACGAGTATAGATTCTCAACTTGAAGGCAAGGTGGCACGACTTTCAGCTCAATCTAGATAAGTTTAATGGAAACATCACACGATAAACTGAATACGGATTCTCAACTTGAAGGCAAGGTGGCACAACTATCAACTCAATCCGAACAAGTTTATTGTTCACAACAACACACGATAACCAAGCGCAGATTCTCTACTTGAAGGCAAGGTGGCACAACTATCATCTCAATCTGAACAAGCTTATTGAACACAAAACAGATTTTATCTAAGGAAAGACTTCACCATTATAATTGCATGAAACCCTATGTGGCATAACAATTCACTATAATAGCAAAACCGCATGAACAGATACAAAAAGAGTAATATTGAGGGCAAGGTAGGCACAGCATATATTTCTCTCTCGTGCAAAAGTTCGTGATCAGATACAAAATAGCAATACTACAGGCAAGGTGGGCACAACATGTATGCTATCACGCAAAAGTTATTTACAAATGAGCAAAAGCTCTTATTTACATACATCAAGGTGTAGGGAACCCTAAAATCACCTTGAGTCAACTACAGTCTTGCAATGCATGCAAGATTTATTGCTAAGCCCTAATAAAGTAAACTATACAATTAACTGGAAAACTACCATTAGTTAACCGAAACATCTAATCTAAAAATGGACAATTGTGCAAGCATGCACGTCCTTATTGAAAGCGAGTTAACTGGAAAACTACCATCAGTTAACAAAAAAAACCTAAAAGAAACTCCAAGTGTGTAAAGCTAATCTCAGAATAGATATGCATGAGATGAGACAACGAGTTAACTTGAGAAGATAATGCCAAGTTTAATTCCTGTGTGTAATGTCTATCCTGAGAGGTGGGAACTGAAGTTTACTGTCTGTGATCTCGAGCAACCAATCCCTCAACGAGATCATTAACTGCATCACTATCTGGAGCTATGAGACTCTGTCGAAGAAAGCTATGTCGGTGCAGCATATCCTCACCAGCTGTGATCTGAGACTGAAACTCACCTTTGCTCCTTGTTGCCTCATCGAACAATGCTGACATGAATGTAAGCTGAGTAACCTTACAGCCAATGGTCTCCCCATTAAAAATGGTATGAATGAGTGCCTGAAGCTCTGACTAAATATCGGTAAGCTCAACATAGGCACCACCCTCAATCTGATATCGACACGGTAAGCGAGATACTAAAGTCCTCACAAACCAGAGTGCACTAGTGACGTGCTCTCTACTCTCAGCCAATTCTGACGCCATAGTCTCCTCTATCTTTGCCTTGAAAACCAATTGTGTTTTCCAAGAGTAGATAGTTTCTCTATCTTCTGCATCTGTGACTGATTCATATGCCATACTCAGGTGAGCAATCATAATCTCATCCCGGGGTCTGTTAATTACCATTTCTTGCTCCTCATCTTGAAGACGAAGACGGAGTTCTCGTGCATTGTACCGTAACTGATATAACTATGTGAGCATAGAACGGCCTCTGGCAACGAACTCCTCTTCCCACTCATCCAAACGCTTGCCATATGCAACTAAATGATTGAGTTGTTCTTGTTCTGCTGGAGGCTCAAGCATCGGTGGGAGTGTGGTAATGGCATCTGTCTTGTGAACAAGACCAGAAATGTATTAACGAAGCTGTCTGATTTCAGCCTTAAGGGCTGCCCTATCCTCTCCGTCCTTCAGTATTCTATCCCTAGCACTATCTGTAGCAACCTGTAGGAGATCAACTTGGGTCTCGCGTGTGCTATGACCAAGGTTGACTGTGATAACCTCAAAATCCTGAGATTCCAACTCAACCAAGCTCTTCCCCTGTGGAGGTACAGTAGTCTCGACTACGATCTCCATGTCAGTATTCCTCTCCACGTGGACCATATTTTTGATCCTCTTGTCTAGCGCATCCTGATAAACCTCATCAAAATCGGAATGATTAAGAACATAGGATGGCTGCCTCCTCTTCCTTCCAAGCTGAGCTTCGATCCAAGATTAATCTCAACTAATACTACTGGAAGGATCTGTACTAGCAACAGGGGGTACTGACAAGAGTGAATGTGTAGAGGACCCACTGCGAGGTGGAAAGTCTAAATCCAATTCAATGAGAATTGGGACTGGCGACTGCTCTGGAACTGGTGTAGGAACTTCAAGCTGAACCTCAGGCACTGGCGGACTCTGAACTGGCCTCTGAACTGGCTCTGTGACCGGTTGTCTGTCAGGCTTCGTGTGTGTAACAGTGGCAAGCGCCTTACCCTTTGAATTGTTTGACGCTTGACCTTTCTTAGGAGGGTTACTCCTTTTCTTTTGTTTAGGTTTCGACAAGGAAGGTAGCGAAGGATTCACCACTACTGGCAGCTCTGCTCTGGGTACACTTACCCTCCTTGTCTTCTTGTTGTCGAGATAAAATATACTTTTCTGAATAACTCTACTTGACCTCTCCTTGATCGTTGCGTATTCCTTGGCGTACCAATCAACTGCTGGCAACGGTTGTGTATCAACCTGCTCTCTGAAAAACTGAGGAAGAACTTCTCCCTCATCATCTAATAAACCTCCCACATCTTCTGACAAGAAAACAGAAATTTGTGAGAGAGAGAAGCGGCCGTAACTACGTCTGCGAACCCCGAAGTCATCTGTGCAGTTTGCCCAGTAATCCACCATAGAATGCTCATGAAATATACCTCCAGCAAGGCGAGTTGTCTAATGACCTGAAAAATCATAGGCACGTGCTTCAACAAGATACTTAAGATGATATTTCTCAAGCTCTTGTCCTGCAACTTTGGCATCAATTGTCGTCTTGCACCAATACATTCCAAACGGAAAAGGAAAATTGATAGATGGTCTGTGCCTACGACGTAAAAGACGCTGAACATCATGCATCTGTTTCAGGAACTCCTGAAAGATTGTCCTATCTGAAGGATAGCATGGAAGCATACCTGGATTTTCTGTAAATCCGTATACTCGGATGTAGGTGTATGTCGGGAACTAAATAAACCAATCTGCCCATCCATCCATCGCTGCCCTAGCAACTGCCGAGATACGAACGTGCAACTCTCGGTCCAAATTTCTAATTGTATAAGTCAAAAAAGCCTCATGAACACGCTTGAAATGACATTCAACCTTAGTGAACTCAAGCTGATCATAATACTGATAGATTTTCTGAACACTGAGAATGCCCACGGTGTTTAATCCTCGAAACTGACCCTGATAAGCGATCAAGTACATGAGATATGAACACGTGAAACTCATGGGCAACTAGGAAACCGGTGATCTGCTTGTGGAGAATATCGCTGATGAAGGATGCCCAGTCATAATGCTCCTACCCAGAAATGATGCGACCAATAATGTAATACATCCAAGGCTGAAAAACATTCGCGTGTGCTTGACCTGAGACACGATTCAGGAGTGTAATTAGAATCGCGTACTCATCCTTGTATTCACCACGACCCACATTGTTTGGCAATCTGTTCTTTGCTTGTTTTAACCATCTTTCTGCCATCTTCTTCTAACACTTGTCCACATCAACGTCAAATGCCTGCTCACACTGCTCCATTGAAATAACTAGACTGTTCGGGTGTTGAGGACTGCCAAAACTTCTTTCAATGTCCAAAGGTTTGAGACTGCAAATGACTCGTCCATCAACTGACACTATCTCACGAGTAGTAGAATTGTAATGCTTAATACAAGCCATCACGAATTCAACACAATGAACGGAGATAGGTATGGAAGCGGCCTCCAATAAGCCAGATTGCTCAATATTTTGAATAATCGAAGCTCTGATCTTAACCGGATCTAGAACTGCTTCTAGCAACACTTTGTGAAGATCTGTCTCAACCATCCTGAGGAAGTCATGAGTAAGGACTGTTTTGGTCCTGTATTCGAGCTGAGTGAACTGCATTCTAAAAAACTCGCCTGTTGATTGTGAGCTTGACTATGTTCTGACAAGATTTCTGGAGAGCTAAAAATAGCCTGCGAGAGTTAAAAATAGCCTTTCGAGGAGTTATTTTCAACGAAAAATCTGAGATATGGGTTTTGTCCAAAAAAAGATTCTAAGACAACCCAGAACGTCAAATATGCGAAAATATGACTTCTACTTGATCATGCAAAGACTTTTCACTTGAGAAAATTAGAAACTCAAGAACAAATGTTCTGAATTTAAAAATTTGTGAAAAATCAAACGCACAATTTTAACTCGAGGAAATTATATAGAAATGATCCAGATATTTAGACTTGTCGAATTTGCCAATTTCAGGAACATGCGAATTGGAATCTGAGAGAAATTTGAGAATCAAGGAGGAAAAAGACGTTTTTTGTATGCTCTTCTTCAATGAAAATCGTCCTTGAATTCTTCAAATTGCTGATAATTGTGAACTTTTAACCAGCAAAAATATATGTTAAATAAAAACGCCTTTGGAAATTGATGAGGAATTCGCCTTTGATCTGCAAGAATTTGCCTTTGCTTGAGAAAAACGAATTTTCCTTGAAGTTGAGCCTTTGTTCTTGAGGAAATACGTACTAGCCTCTTGAGAAATTATGAATTTCTATTGAAGCTTGAGAATTCGCCTTTGTAAACTGAAGAATTGAATTTGCCTTTCAAAATATGAATCTCTTTGAAAAATACGAATTTCTTTTGAAAACTGAATTTCTCTTAAGAAATACGAATTTCTCCTAAGCTTTGTGAATAATAAATGAAGGCGCCATGTTTAAATAAGAAGAAATTCGCTCCAACTTAACAACTGCAAGATTTAAAACCTTGATTGAAATAGAAGCCTTCCAATTGGTCCCTTTTCAGTTTCACTGCCACTGACTTGAAGTTTGAGTTTATATAAATAATAAAATATTCATTATGCAATAGCAAAGGCGCCAAAAATAGAAAATCGCCACTTAATGCAAAATAAATATTAAATATTTTAAACTTCAGTTGACAATTCAAATGAAGCTTTAGGATTCACCGTTAGACTTCACCGATTCCAAAATGTCATCATCTGAGCTCATAGGCGTCCATTTGCTCAAGATATTGCACTTTTTATTAACTTCCTATTTTATAGCTGACGACAAAGTCACGACTAGCCATCTTCAACACTGATTTCTGGGTGACCAGATGATGCTGAGACTGAACTGAGATATTGAATGCGAAGCCTGCTGAGCAAAGAAGAAACGTCTACTGGGAGTCAACACTGCAAAATCCATCGTTTGACACCTCAAAAAATTAGGCGCCCTTGATTAAATTCATTTACAGGTACCAGACTTAACCATTTTCCTAAACTGCCATCTAATACTTCAAACAACTGCTGATGGCGAACGGTGAACCCTGCTGACAGGCAACGAAGCTCACTGCATGCCTAGAGACATTCTGCATCCAATGGATATATGCATGGCATCTGAAAAGTGCATTAAGGGCCTCAAAAGTAAAAGCACCCCTGGCCTTCAGTTGCACTGACACCATTTTGACAAAGTACAACTCTCAACCAGATGCCCTACTTCGACCTCTGATATCTGGAGCTGGGATGACCCGATTCGAGCCATGTTTGTTTTAACGGACAGCCAGAAGAATTGACAAGAGAAGTCTCTAGAGGCGATGAAGCAAGAAAACTGCTTCTAAGACCTCAAATGGAAGGGCACCCATCTCAAGATGAAATAAACGACCAACACTTGGCCATTTTATGAGTTGTCTCCACTTTTCAACATTTCGCCAAAGACCTCACACATACGAGCGACTGCCAAATCCCGAAGGCTGATGACTGGGCTCGTTGGATAGATAAAGTAATTACGCTTGAATCCCGTGAAGACTTCGAAAGCAAACGACCTTATCTGACAAGCCTAAAGGCTAAGCGCCTCTAGACTATAGAAATACAATGAAAACCTTATGCCAATCCGCCCGTGAAATTACGTGTTTGGTAGAAACTCTGCCATGATCACCCAGAATGTCGGATTGACAGGCAACTTGGTGCAACGCGAAGCTGGACTAGCATAGTACTGATGTCAGGAAAACCTTGTCAGCAAATTTGACCATTTCAAGGGTCATTTTAACCAGCGCCCTTGACCTATAGTTGCACTGGAAACGCAACAAAGAAGCTCAAAGACGTGAAAACTCCATTATAAGCTCATCTTCAGATGTCGGCTGCCGGAGCTCTGGAACTCGAACGACTGCGTTTGATAGCTCGTTGGACGAGTAGACTAGTCGTGAAGAGATTGACTGTATTAGCCACCAGAAAAACCAAAATCCAAACCTCCTTTAAGAAGGGCACCCTCATGCTACAGGCGCGCTTTTGCTGGAGAAAGACAAGTTTCTACCATGTGAAGCTTTTGGAAATTTCAATTTCTGTTGCCATTTGCTGGAGTTACGGGTCTCGGATAGCTTTGCTGCATAGCTCGTCGGATAGCCAGGCTAATTCTGAAGATTTTGACTGTATTTATGAACATTTTCAACAAAATCTTGACCTTCAAATAGAAGGGCGCCCCTGGGCTATAGTTGCACTTTCTTGCTTTTCTCTGAGAAATCTTCATAAAATTGACCATTGAAATCATCATCTCGATCATTGAAATGACCATGTGCAACGTGAAATGTTGTCGTGACACGCTCCTCCATCGTGAAATGCTCCATTCTGAGTCCCTGCTTCAGGTACTGATCAATAATACTGACTTTGACTGACAAAATATTGACAAAATCTCCATGCTTGATATGGCCCAAAACTTTATTTTACACCATTTAGCAAAGTTTAGACTAATTTATGTAAAATGCCTTGATGAAGCAAAAATTTTGGTTTTGGGTACAACACTACATCCACAAAACTACAGCCATCCAATGTTTTTATTATCCAATGCAAAACATATTATAATCTCGCAAATAATTCCCTACTGCAACTCCCATCCCTATTGCTTATTACAACCTTTTTAGAAGCGTTTAGAATTAGGGTTTTACAAAATCATTTTTTATTTTTGTCAGTGACGAAGCGAAAAATAGGAGAAAAAATTTTCTCAGGGGCTATCGACCCCGAACCCTCTCCCGAGGCCTGGCCCGGCCTCGGACCCTAGCGAGGATACATGAAGAGTGTACAGTATAGCATGATCAGTCGCCACATACCAACAATCTCCCACTTGGACGACACCGCTGCACTTACAACTCCCACTGGAGCTAAACACCTTGGACCCTGCTACTCTATTATACTTTTAACCATGAAGACCAACCAAAACTGAAAAGGAGCTCAGCTTCTCCCTTGTCACTACCTTTGTAAACATATCCACTGGATTGGCATCTGTATGTATCTTTTCCAGCTTTACTTGTCCATCCTCCAACACTGATAGGATGAAATGATATCTCAGTTGTATGTGTTTGGTTTTAAAGTGCAAGGCAGAATTCTTTGCAAGATGTATAGCACTTTGGCTGTCTGTAAACAAGTGATTTTCAGCCTGTTGTTTGCCCAACTCTTCCATGAAAAGTTGCAACCATATCATCTCCTTTGCTACCTCTATTGCAGTAACATACTCTGCCTCCGTGGTGGATAAAACAACCACCTTTTGCAATTGAAAAATCCAACTCACTGCTGTCCCACCAACTGTGAATACATAACCTGTGGTACTCCGCCTGGTATCTATATCCCCTACCAAATTTGAGTCAACGTAGCCTTTTAAATCAGTATTAGACCCCCAAAACATAATTTTTTATTGGATGTACCTCTCAAGTACCTAAGAATACATTTTATCGCATTCCAATGCTCAACTCCAGGATGACTCATATACCTACTAACAACTCCTACAACATGTGCAACATCCGGTCTTGTACATACCATGGCGTACATTAAACTACCTACAGCTGAAGCATATGGTACCTTGGACATTTTGTCTTCCTTCTCATGTGTCTTTGGACACATCCTTTGTCAATTTAACATGACTAGGCAAAGGTGTGCAAACAGCGTTGGCATTCTCCATATGAAATCTCTACAACACCTTATCAATATAATCAGCCTAAGATAAAAACATTTTTTTGTTTTTCCTATCTCTTGTAATCTTCATACCAATAATTTGTTTCACTGCCCCCAAAATCCTTCATAGCAAAAAAATTTGCTAGTTGATGTTTTAACTCCTTAATGTGAACCATGTTAGACACCGCTACAATTATCTTATCAACATATAAACATAAAATAATATAGCTATCATCATCTAACCTCTTAAAATAAACACAATGGTCTGAATTACACCGACTGTAGCTATGCTCAGCTATAAAGCTATCAAATTTAATATACCATATCCGAGGTGCTTGCTTCAAGCCATATAAACTTTTCTTCAATCTGCACACCAATTTCTCCTGACCTTTGACCTCAAATCCTTGTCCCTGTTCCATATATATTTCCTCTTCCAAATCACCATGGAAAAAGGTTGTTTTAACATCTAGCTATTCCAAATGCAAATCTTCAGTAGCCACAATACTTAAAACGGTGCGTATAAAAGTCATTGTAACAACTGGAGAAAAAATCTCATCAAAATCAATACCCTTTTACTGTGCAAATCCTTTTACAACTAACCTGGCTTTAAATCTTTTCTTACCTCCATCCTCCTCTTTCAGCGTATAAACCCATTTGTTTGGTAATTAGGCAACTTGCATAATTCCCAAGTCTGATTTTTTAGCAAGAAGTTCATTTCTTCTTCCATTCCATACTCCCAATGAACCTTGGTATCCACCTACATAGCTTCATCATAACATTCTGATTCACCAGCATCAGTTAATAAAATAGAATACAAAGAAGGAGAATATTTTTCCAGGGGTCTACTTATCCTTGAAGATCGTCTAACATTCATTGGAGTTTGTGGTATTTGTTGTTGTTGTTGCAGAGCATGAGGAACCACTAGAACATAGTTGTTCAGTGCATCATCCAACACTACATAATCATTTTCTTTCTTCTCATGCTACTGCAACCGATTTTTGTACAACACTTTCTCATTGAATATGACATCCCTGCTTCTCACAATTTTTTTTATTTTCAAAATCCCAAATTCATCAATGCCATATCCAACAAATATACATTTCTTTGATTTTACATCAAGCTTGGTTCTATTTTCAGAATCTACATATGCAAATACTTCACAACCGAAGGTTTTGAGAAAAGAACAACTCACCTTCTTACCTGTCCATGCTTCTTCTCGAATACCACAAACCAAAGGATTAGAGGGACCTCTATTAATTAGATAAACAACAATGTTTACAGCCTCTGCCCACATGTTTAAAGGCAACTCAGCATGCAATCTCATAGTCCGTGCATGCTCCATTATTGTTCTATTCATGCACTCAACCACTCCACTGGAGTCTTTGGAACCGTTTTTACCTACGAATACCATTAGAGAAACAATAATCTTCAAATTCTTTGCTGCAATATTTACCACCATTATCAGATCTAAGACATTTTAACTTTTTACCCGTCTCATTCTCAACCAAGCTTCTCCATTTTTCAAAAGTTTCAAATACATCAGATTTATGCCTAAGGAAATAAATCCATACCTTCCTTGTTGCATCATCAATAAAAATGACAACACCGAGAGCCACCAAGAGAAAATACTTGAGTTGGTCCTCATACATCTGTATGCACAAGCTCCAATTTCTCATCTTTCTTTTGCTTCCCATCCTTGAGAAAACTAACTCTCTTTTGTTTGCCATACACACAACTTTCACATAAATCCATATTAACACATTTTAGACCTAGTAAAACATTTTTTGAATGAAGTACTTTCATACCTTTTGCACTCATATGCGTAAGTCTATTATGCCACAATGCTAATTCAGAATCCAAAGCAACTATCTGATTTTCTGCCTACTAAACTACAGCAATTGTTCATGAACATTGATTTTTATCTGCAATAGCTAAAGTAGAAGGAACAGTATGACCTGTACAAAGATATAAGGTGCCTACTTTCACACCTTTTGCTACCACTAAGACACCTTTTGTAACCTTCCAATTTTTATCACTAAATGTAACAACACAACCTTTATCATCTAGTTGCCCTACTGAAATTAAATTTCTGCTCAACTTTGGAACATGCCTTACCTCATGTAGTAGCCAATGATTCCCATTTTGCAACTTAATCTTGATTCTTCCCTTTCCAACAATCTGACAGGGTTCGTTATCTCCCAAATAATCCAGCCCAAAATCCCCTTGGACATATGTTGGCGTAACAACTAACACCTCTGGAGTAGAAGTTGTTATGAACAACCTATGCACACTACGCAATGAGTGCTCTTCAAATTATGGAGGGGAAGCTCCCTCGTTATGCTTTGACAAATGTACTTGCAAAGGAAAATAAGCTAAAACTATGTCCTGTCTTTTTGTTTCAGCTGCTAGAGGTACAAGGCTTTCTTGAAAGAACTTTTACGTTGCAGCTGAGTTTTCTCTGGTTTTGCAAATCAACTAAACTACAACTTATATCTATCCAATCTCCTCAGGAAAACAGAGCAAGAGGAAACGGAGCAAGGTATGACTATCGGACGATAAGCATGTTTAGACTCTCTACTTGAGGGCAAGGTGGCACAACTATCATCTCAATCTAAACAAGCTTATTGGGCACTACAGATTTAAGATTTCACTAAGACGATCTTATGGAACCCTGTGTGGCATAACACTCGATCGAAACAGCAAAGCCTTCACAAAACAGCCTTTATCTTTATAATCTCACGAAACCCTATGTGGCATAACCTTCGATTATATTGATAAAGATTTACAAAACAGATTTATCGCTGCAACTTCTCGAAACCCTATGTGGCATAACGATCGATCACAATGGTAAATTAACACAAAACAGCCTTATCACCTCAATCTCTTGGAACCCTATGTGGCATAACAATTGATTTCAATGATAAAGATATTCAAACAGATATATCTATACTATGGAAAGAATTCAGCATTACAATCTTTCGAAACCCTATGTGGCATAACAATCAATTGCAATAGTGAAGACACATGAACAAATACCAAAAAGAGCAATATTGAGGGCAAGGTAGGCGCAGCATATATTTCTCTCTCAAGCAAAAGTTATTTACAAATGAGCAAAAGCTCTTATTTATATACATCAAGGTGTAGGGAACCCTAAAATCACCTTGTGTCATCTATAGTTCCTGCAATGCATGCAAGCAATGCGCCAAACCCTAATTAAGTAAACTATACAGTCAACTGGGAAACTACCCTCAGTTTAACTGAAACATCTAATCTAAAAATGGACAATTGTGCGAGCATGCACGTCCTTATTGAAAGCAAGTTAACTGGAAGACTAACATCAGTTAACGTAAAACCCTAAATAAAACTCCAAGTGTGAAGGGCGAATCTCAGAATAGATATGCATGTGATGACAACTTCGAGTTAACTGGAAAGGGTAACACCCAGTTCAACTCGTGTGTGTAATGTCTATCCCGAGAGGCGGGAACTGAAGTTCACTATGTGTGATCTCGAAAGAATCAACCCTCAATGATTGTTAACTGGGGACACCACTGAGCTATGAGACTGACAAAGGATGCTATGTCAATGCAAAGATGTCCTCACCACCGCGGATCTCGACCGGTT
>VDFB02002752.1:324953-440868 GCA_007258455.2 Sequoia sempervirens | reverse complement strand
CCACTCTACCATGTCATGACGCATGAGCCGCTCCATTCGGCGAAAAGAAATTGTTTTAAGGTCGCTGTCCCGTATTGCCTTAAGTATGTGTGTCTTCCCGTCGACCTCAAAACGGATCTCCATGTCTTTGAGACGAAGTGTAACCTCCTCCAATGAATGTAACCACTTCATTCTCAAGACTAAATCAATGTCCCCCATATTAACAACGTAATAATCTGCCTTGAACTCATAATTGTTCAAGCGTAAGGGGAGATCCTTAATCATGCGCTCGCATCTCAAAGTGTATCCATCTGCCACTTTGACTCTGATGCCCTCGAACTCCTCAGTAATGAGTCCTCGTTTTTCAACGAATCTAGCATCTATAAAGTTATGCGTGGCTCCTGTATCCAATAGGGTAATGACCCTCTGTCCTGCTAATACACCACGAAGCCTGAAAGAACCCTCCTGCTGAATGCTAGATAAACGGGCCTCCTGTACCTGAAGCTCGGGCTCTATCTCTGCTCTAGGCTCTGGAGCCTCTGACTCTGAATCATCTGAATGCTCTGGCTGATCGGAATTTTCTGATTCTGAGTCCTCATAATATGCCCACATCACACGATTCGCCTTGCCCTTAGGTCTTAGAGGACAATCGTGACTGGCGTCATATGGTCCCTTGCAGTAGAAGCAAAGCTTCTTCCTGCGAAGGTCATTCAGGGCCTCACGATCCAAAGGTGGGAATGCTGATTTACCTTTTGAATCGTTTTTATAATCTGATTTGTCTTTGTTATAATCAGATTTATCCTTATTTTTATTAAAGCCCTTATTATCTCTGAATGACGAAGAACCTCTGGAGTTGAATCTACTCGACGGGGCTGCGAACTCCATGTTACGTGCTTTCTTCATCGCCTCCTGTAATGATGGAGGATCGAAGGCTTTGATCCAGCCTCTTAGTGGCTTGGTCAAACCCTCCATAAAGAGTACTACCAATCTCCTCTCTGATATGCTCGGAACCATGACCGAGAGCCTCTGAAAATCACTGATATAAGTCCTGCGACTGCCACTAACTGCGCTAAGTCTCTGAAGTAGGTTTTCGGATCCTTCCGGTCAAACCTCTCAACCAATCTATCCACGAACTCCTGGTATGTAGTGATCCTGTCATGCTGTAAAGTCACCATGCCGTGGTGCCACCAGTCGTAAGCCACTCCCTCGAGGTGCAGTGTAGCGTATCTAATAGCGTCTCTCTCAGCCATCGGACGCAAAGTGAGGAATGTATCAAGCTTGCTAATCCAAGCTTGGGCTGTCATCTTCCCACTACCATCAAACATCACCAGATTAAGCCTGTTGGTTGCATGTTTGAGATCGTTATTCTGCTGTCGGGGTCTCCAATCCTGTCGAGCCCTGTTGTGTTCTCGCCTCTGTGTAATGAAACAGTCAAACGTGATCCGTTCTCTGACTGCAGGAGGTATCAACTCCCACTCCTCGTTCGCTGCCATAAGGTTATCAGCAAACAAATCCTCGTGCTCATCACCTGGTATACCCTCATCGGGCTCCTGTCTCGTGAAAGTAGGCCTAGTAGGCCTATCTGCTGTCCGTGACACTGTCCTAGGAGCTCTTCGTGATCCTGCCTCACTCCTGTCATCGTCACAATGTGGTGACGGTCTCCTCGGAGTACCCAATCTCTGTAGTGCCACTGTCAACTGCTGCAATACTTCAGTCAACTGTCGTTGACCTGCACGTATATCTCTGAGTGCATGCAAGACCTCTGCATCGTCCTGATCTCTGTTATTCTGTGGGATCTCTGTCCTAGGTATGTCTGTCCTGTCAGCCCTATCATTCCTGTCAACCATGATTTCTGGCTGCCTGCTCAAATTGTGTTGCCTTTCAATCAAGGCACGTCTGCGAGTATAGTACCTGTATGTATGAAATTCCTCTGGCTGCATGTGATGGCTAAACCCTCAGGATGGCAGGATTTAGCTCTGATACCACTGTAGAAACCCTAGTTTCCCCCTGATACTGATTCTGACTGAGTTTTTAGGTTTTTCTGACGTTTTTGGTTTTTTAGCTTGTTTTTGAGTTTTTGATGCAATAAATGAAAGGTACAATTTTGCTTGAAAATAATAATAAATTCAATAAAAATTAAATAACTCTGGAATTGATAGAATATGGATGCCAGTATCTTTATTTGATCTTCTCTACAGATTACAAGAATACCCAGATACATGCAATGAATAAAACAATGAATTTTCAATATTTAAAGAACCTGATATTTGCTGCAACTGAAGTACAGATCTGGTACGGCTGAAGTAATAAATGCCTTTTCCCTTCTGATTGATGATTGCAGATGGCTCCAGTAATGAAGGCGCTTCCACTGGTGAAGGTTTGAAGCTGATATAATAGGCGTTTCTCTCAAGATGAAGAAACACGCCTCTGAGTGAAGGTACGGCCTGACAGAGCAGTACGGCCTGTCAGAAAACAGCATCAAGAAAGTACGGCCTTCTCAAATATCACTATCCAAGTCTCGGTGTATGGGCGCCTTGATGAATAAATACTGTCTGAATGCAAACAACTGAATAAAACTCTGAAGATGATAGATTCTCTGAAGCTCTGTGATTTCCTCTGAATGAGAAAACGTCTGTTGGCAATAGATCAAGTGATATTCCACACCCTCTGAATTGCTTTCCGATGGAGATGGCTCGTTCCCCAAGGAATTCGAACGCGAAACCCTAAAGTCTCAGGCTCAGATCAAAGTTGATCAGTTTCAATTCTCAATAATCTCATAATGGCTCAAAACCCAAGGCAAATCCACTATTATGCTGAAAAGTGCGATTTCCTTAAGAATAGGGTTTTAATAAAATATTCACATTTTAATCTTTTAATTTCTCCATAGTCACAGCTGAATATTTTAATATAAATCAAATGTCAATTTTGGCCCCTTCAATGATGGCGCACCCCTCAATGAGAAATCACTTAAGTTATAAATTAATATTATAACTTTATATTATAATCATTAAATAATTAATATTTAATTAATGCAATTAAATATTAATATCTTCCTCGATACTCATCCGATGACTGATCCGTCTGATGCTGACGAACTCTGAAGTGATTCAGAATACTGCCAAAGCCATACTGCTAAAAATAGCAGGGGTCCCACTCTGCCTGCCAAGAACTGCTAAAAATAGCAATTCTGCAAAAAGTCTCCGATTGAGCCAAAACGAAAGACTACTGATCGATATCTGCTAACTGAAGCTGAGCCAAGCTCCGAAGTGACCCTCTATCCAGTCTATCAGCCTACGAGGGTCGTATGATAGGCCAATCCTGTACTCGGAGAGATGTCACTGAGAAGGGGACATGACAACATTGAGTGCCACACACCTTCAAGGTAGGTGATAGAGTAGGGCTTCATCTGCAGAAGTAGAGACTTATAGGACCTAACTCAAGGTTTTTCGTCTTCGATATTATCCATTCACTCTTACTAAGAAAGTTGGAGATAATGCTTGATAACTTAATTTTTGGGATTATTTTGTTTTCACTTTGAATGCAGGTGATAGACCATGTCTTCATTTGGAAATGGAAAGATTCACAATACCTATTGCAAGATCCGTTCTCTTCAATATGAACCATTCATCATTACTAAGAAAGTTTGAGATAATGTCCTAGAACTTACTTTTCCAGCATGTAACACCAGATGTAGATGAACTTCAATTTCCAAAGATCAATCTTGATTCCAGTATCTAACATAAGCAAATCATGTCATTGATGCTAGGGTCAATTGCACAAAAATAAAGAGATAATTTCTTTATCAAATTGTCAAAGTAGATTAAGTTAATTCCTAAGGGAAATGGTTCATTGAACTTGAAGTTTCCATTGATTTTCTACATCTTCCTCAACTTGCTGTAGTTGGGGACTATTACTTCTTAAGGAGAGGAAATTAAATCAAGAGGACTTGGGATTTTGATTGATTCTTATGTGATGACAATACCCTCTGCCATATGCCATCTTCACCACAAACTTCAAGACTTACCAAGAACATGTGGTCATATTGCACAGATCTAACTCCTCTTCATATATATGCCATACAACTTCAACAATTGAAGCCATGCTTTCTATAACAATTTTGCAAGGTGTCAAAATATGACAAAATGGAGTAAATGAACTCAGAGAAGGTGAGTTGTGTTTCTTGTAACTAACATGATGCTTTTTTGTCTTCCAATCTTATATATTTTTGTAGTTTGGTTATTCTTTGATAATAGTGCATAAGCAATGCGTAGACAAACACATGATAAACATCGTGCAGCATACATACAACCTCTTAGGTCTTGTACACAACTTTAGGAAAACACAATCTTGTAGTTTATAGTTCTAGCATGACGTCATGTTGTTCATATGCCCCTTTGTCTTAGCACTCTAATTTGATATTCACAGCCTACCATTTTTCATTCACTTCCGTTCATAACCCATTTGAATCCGTTTGAATGTGTATAATGTCCCCAAAATTTTAATTAATTAATTTAATTAATTTAAGTTGTCGAAAAATTAATATTGTTTCAAAAGGATGACTTTAATTAATTATTTTAATTAAAATAAGGTGGAAATAATAAAATATTAAAAAGGTCACTTTATTAAATAAAGATCCTTTTAGAAACTGGGGTTAGTTGCAAGTTGACTGCTTCTAGAAGGTTCATTTAAGGTTTTAAAAGGAGTTGAGTGCAAAGCATATGGGCATCCATTGTTGAGTTATTCTTTCTTATGCATTATTGCATAGACTTGAATCTCAGATTTAGGCAAATCTTTGGGGACGAAAACCCTCAGTAGATTGTTAAAGGGTTGGACGAAAACCTGACTCTTTCTAAGAGTGGATTCGCGACGGAGTTCACATTGGGCTTACTGTTCTAGATTTAGAGCTTCAAGAAGATTTGTTGTGGAGAGCGATTTGGAAAAATTCGTGAGTCTTCTCCGAAGACAAAATTTCTAGGTTATTCGATATTATCAGTTTGAGATGAGATTAGATTCCCAATTGCAAAATTGATTACAAATATTAGCTAAGAATATTTTCAATATTATTCACATTATTGCCCGAGGAAAAGCATTTTTATATCAGCCTGCAATCGGAGGAGGAAATCGAGCATTCTAAGGTTAAGTGTGATTTTGTCATGTCTTTTAAATATTGAGGCCGTGCCTTATAGAGTTGCAGGTTTATTGGAAAGACCATCGATTTATTCTATGAAGGCAAATTAAGACTTTCAGAAAAGACGAAAATGGGAAAAAACAAAACAGTTCCACTGATCTGGTCCTGCTTGTTTGAGTAGTGCAACAAAATAAAGCCTTTGATGGTTATGTGTGGTGCTGCATATTAATATTGCTACTTTCGTAATGCGTCAAATAAGACTATTATTGGGCTGCTTAATTACTATGGTCTCTATCAGGAATATTCAATCTTGAGCGCCAATATTATATTTGGAGGAGACAATTAATGGCATATGTGAATGTCGATTCATTCTGAAGGAATTGAATTAATGTAAGGAGTTTGAGGCTAGATAAAGACAAATGATCAAAGATATACTGACCGCTCCATCCAACGTTCATATTAAAAGAAGAATTGCATATACTAAATGGATCTGCTTGAATAAAGAAATCATTGGGAGTTGTTTGAGAAAGAAATTGTGGCATTGCATATTGAAGCCGACAAATATAAAGCATTCAATATTATTTTTAAGGAGTTAGGAATTTAAAGGGAGCTGCCAAAAATATTGCATCACTAGCAACACCGTTTCAAGGAAGGAGTCGCTTAAGACATGGGTTATTGAACATCAAATATATGCCATAGTATATGAAGAGATCGAATTATCCTTAGAAGAGAGTCGCTTACATTCTTGCCGCCAAGTCTCTCTAAAGATCATCAAAGACTTTAATCCTCATTGTGGGCTTCACTATTGGAGACTTATATGCATTTCGTGGTGAATGACTCTTTAAAAAGATCGTGCAGCTAAGATTGGAGTCGCATGAGATTGAAAAGACAAAGCGTGGCTTTTAGCAGTGGTCTCAGACCATCGTGGGTTGCTGTAGATATATCTAGTCTTCATGGAAGATTTAGGTTGGTCATTTCAAGTTTGTAAAATCTACATTTTGTTGGTATGTGGCGATTGATCATGCTATATTGTACACTTCATATATCCTCGTCGGGGTCCGGGGGTGGCAGCCCCTGAGAAAAAAATTTCTCCTATTTTTCGTTTCGTTACCGACAAAAATAAAAAAACGATTTTGTAATACTCTAATTCTAGAAGTTTCAAAAAAGCTTGTAATAAGCGGTTGGGATGGGAGTTGCAGTAGGGCATTATTTGCGAGATTGTAATATGTTTTGCACTAGATAATAAAAACATTGGATGGGTGCAGTTTTGTGGATGTAGCCCATATCGGGCGAACCACGTTAAATTCTCTGTGTTGTCTTTTTGCTGCTATAATTTTTCTATATGTTTTACTTCTCTATTTTATTGATCAAATATGCATTTAACTATTATATATTTGCCTTCTAACTCTAACAAGTGGTATTAGAGCAAGGTTGTGTTCAGTTATCCTCTGCAGGAAGGTCTCACAATTGAATGGGAGTAATGGTAGATGAAGGTAAGTTGAAGGTTGAGAAGTTCAATGGGTAGAACTATTAGTTATGGAAGATGCAGATGGAGGACTACCTTTATCAGAAGGATTTATGGCTGCTATTGGAAGGGAAAACCAAGAAACCCTCAACAATGTCTAATGAGGATTGGGATATTTTGGACAAAAAGGCACTTGGCATTAGTTTATGCCAGCACAATTGGTGGCGTTCAATATTACAACAACAAAGATAACTCAAGAGTTGATGCAAACTTCGACGAAGTTATATGAAAAGCCTTTCGCTTCAAATAAGATATTTCTTATGAAACGATTATTTAATATGAAAATCGTAGGTGGGTTAGTTGTTGATCATTTAAATGAGTTTAATACGGTTACCAGTCAATTAACTTTTGTAAATGTAAACTTTGATGGAGAAGTTAGGGCTCTTTTGATTCTGTGTTCTTTTCTTAAAAGCTGGAATAGCTTGGTAATGACTGTTAGCAATTCTGTTTCTGGTTCGAATACATTGAAATTTGATGATGTTGGTGTTATTTTGAGTGAGGAAATTCGTAGGAAAAGCTCAAGTGGAACATCCACATTAGGTAGTGTTTTGAATGCAGAAAGCAGAGGTAGAACAAAGGAGAGAGGAAACAATTCTGGAAGTCATGGGAAGTCATGAGGAAAATCAAAGGACAAAAGGTCCCAATCCAGAGAGAAGAAGGATTGTTAGTACTACGGTAAGTTGGGTCATTTAAAGAAAGATTGCTGGTCTTGGAAAAATAAAAGAGACAAAAAGGAAAGCAATAAAGAGGCAAATGTGGTAAGTAATAAATTTGATGAGGATGTTTTGATTCTTTCCCTTGACAATGCTAATGATTCTTGGGTGTTAGATTCAAGAGCTTCATTTCATGTACGCCCCATAGAAGTTATTTTCTTGATTATGTCCAAGGGGATTTTGGGCTGGATTATTTGGGAGATAACGAACCCTGTCAGATTGTTGGAAAGGGAAGAATCAAGATTAAGTTGCAAAATGGGAATCATTGGCTACTACATGAGGTAAGGCATGTTCCAAAGTTGAGCAGAAATTTAATTTCAGCAGGGCAACTAGATGATGAAGGTTGTGTTGTTACATTTAGTGATAAAAATTGGAAGGTTCAAAAGGTGCCTTAGTGGTAGCAAAAGGTGTGAAAGTAGGCACCTTATATCTTTGTACAGGTCATACTGTTCCTTCTACTTTAGCTATTGCAGATAAAAATCAATGTTCAGGAACAATTGTTGTAGTTCAGTAGGCAGAAAATCAGATAGTTGCTTTGGATTCTGAATCAACATTGTGGCATAATAGACTTAGGCATATGAGTGCAAAAAGTATGAAAGTACTTCATTTAAAGAATGTTTTACTAGGTCTAAAATGTGTTAATATGGATTTCTGTGAAAGTTGTGTGTATGGCAAACAAAAGAGAGTTAGTTTTCTCAAGGATGGGAAGCAAAAAAAAGATGAGAAATTGGAGCTTGTGCATATAGATGTATGAGGACCAACTCAAGTATTTTCTTTCGGTGGCTCTCGGTGTTATGTCACTTTTATTGATGATGCAATAAGGAAGGTATGGATTTATTTCCTTAGGCATAAATCTGATGTATTTGAAACTTTTGAAAAATGGAGAAGCTTGGTTGAGAATGAGACGGGTAAAAAGTTAAAATGTCTTAGATCTGATAATGGTGGTAAATATTGCAGCAAAGAGTTTGAAGATTATTGTTCCTCTAATGGTATTCGTAGGTAGAAAACGGTTCCAAAGACTCCAGTGGAGTGGTTGAGTGCATAAATAGAACAATAATGGAGCGTGCACGGACTATGAGATTGCATGTTGAGTTGCCTTTAAACATGTGGGCAGAGGCTGTAAACACTGTTGTTTATTTAATTAATAGAGGTCCCTCTAATCCTTTGGGTTGTGGTATTCCAGAAGAAGCATAGACAGGTAAGAAGGTGAGTTGTTCTTTTCTCAATACTTTTGGTTGTGAAGTATTTGCATATGTAGATTCTGAAAATAGAACCAAGCTTGATGCAAAATCAAAGAAATGTATATTTGTTGGATATGGCATTGATGAATTTGGTTATAGGCTTTGGGATTTTGAAAATAAAAAAAATTGTGAGAAGCAGGGATGTCATATTCAATGAGAAAGTGTTGTACAAAGATCAGTTGCAGTAGCATGAGAAGAAAGAAAATGATTATGTAGTGTTGGATGATGCACCAAACAACTATGTTCCAGTGGTTCCTCATGCTCTGCAACAACAACAACAAATACCACAAACTCCAATGAATGTTAGACGATCTTCAAGGATAAGTAGACCCCTGGAAAAATATTCTCCTTCTTTGTATTCTATTTTATTAACTGATGTTGGTGAATCAGAATGTTATGATGAAGCTATGTAGGTGGATACCAAGGTTCAGTGGGAGTATGAAATGGAAGAAGAAATGAACTTCTTGCTAAAAAATCAGACTTGGGAATTATGCAAGTTGCCTATAGGTAAAAAGGCTTTACCAAACAAATGGGTTTATAGGCTGAAAGAGGAGGATGGAGGTAAGAAAAGATTTAAAGCCAGGTTAGTTGTAAAAGGATTTGCACAGTAAAAGGGTATTGATTTTGATGAGATTTTTTCTCCAGTTGTTAAAATGACTTTTATACGCACCGTTTTAAGTATTGTGGCTACTGAAGATTTGCATTTGGAATAGCTAGATGTTAAAACAACCTTTTTCCATGGTGATTTGGAAGAGGAAATATATATGGAACATGCACAAGGATTTGAGGTCAAAGGTCAGGAGAAATTGGTGTGCAGATTGAAGAAAAGTTTATATGGCTTGAAGCAAGCACCTCGGATATGTTATATTAAATTTGATAGCTTTATAGCTGAGCATAGCTACAGTCGGTGTAATTCAGATCATTGTGTTTATTTTAAGAGGTTAGATGATGATAGCTATATTATTTTATGTTTATATGTTGATAAGATAATTGTAGCGGGGTCTAACATGGTTCACATTAAGGAGTTAAAACATCAACTAGCGAATTCTTTTGCTATGAAGGATTTTGGGGGCAGTGAAACAAATCATTGGTATGAAGATTACAAGAGATAGGAAAAACAAAAAAATGTTTTTATCTTAGGCTGATTATATTGATAAGGTGTTGCAGAGATTTCATATGGAAAATGCCAAAGCTGTTTGCACACCTTTGCCTAGTCATGTTAAACTGACAAAGGATATGTGTCCAAAGACACATGAGAAGGAAGACAAAATGTCCAAGGTACCATATGCTTCAGCTGTAGGTAGTTTAATGTATGCCATGGTATGTACAAGACCGGATATTGCACATGTTGTAGGAGTTGTCAGTAGGTATATGAGTCATCCTGGAGTTGAGCATTGGAATGTGATAAAATGTATTCTTAGGTACTTGAGAGGTACATCCAATAAATATTTATGTTTTGGGGGTCTAATATTGATTTAAAAGGCTATGTTGACTCAAATTTGGTAGGGGATATAGATACCAGGCGGAGTACCACAGGTTATGTATTCACAGTTGGTGGGACAGCAGTGAGTTGGATTTCTCGATTGCAAAAGGTGGTTGCTTTATCCACCACGGAGGCAGAGTATGTTGCTGCAATAGAGGTAGCAAAGGAGATGATATGGTTGCAACTTTTCATGGAAGAGTTGGGAAAACAACAGGCTGAAAATCACTTGTTTACAGACAGCCAGAGTGCTATACATCTTGCAAAGAATTCTGCGTTGCACTTTAAAACCAAACACATACAACTGAGATATCATTTCATCCTATCAGTGTTGGAGGATGGACAAGTAAAGCTGGAAAAGATACATACAGATGCCAATCTAGTGGATATGTTTACAAAGGTAGTGACAAGGGAGAAGCTGAGCTCCTCTTCAGTTTCGGTTGGTCTTCATGGTTAAAAGTATAATGGAGCAGCAGGGTCCAAGGTGTTTATTTCCAGTGGGAGCTGTAAGTGCAGTGGTGTCGTCCAAGATTAGTCTCTAAGTGGGAGATTGTTGGTATGTGGCGACTGATCATGCTATATTGTACACTCTTCATATATCCTCGCTAGGGTCCTCTCCCGGGCCAGGCCTCGGGAGAGGGTTCGGGGGCGATAACCCCTGAGAAATTTTTTTCTCCTATTTTTTGCTTCGTCATTGACAAAAATAAAAAATGATTTTGTAAAACCCTAATTCTAGACGCTTCTAAAAAGGTTGTAATAAGCAATAGGGATGGTAGTTGCAGTAGGGAATTATTCGCGAGATTGTAATATGTTTTGCATTGGATAATAAAAACATTGGATGGTTGCAGTTTTGTGGATGTAGCCCATATTGGATGAACCACGTTAAATTCTCTGTGTTGTCTTGTTGCTGCTATAATTTTTCTGTGTGTTTTACTTCTCTGTTTTATTGATCAAATCTGCATTTAACTATTAGATATCTGCCTTCTAACCCTAACACATTTGCAATACCCTATTCCGAGAACAACTTCTGATGCTAGTATGAAATGTTGAGCATGAATTAGAAGTTTTAATGTCTGCAATTAATTTTTGAACATTGTCTATGAGAGATTTGTCCATTGCGAAGGATAGAGATTACTTGTAATCTATTCTTTCAATATTACTGTCTTTGCTATATCTGAGAACTTATTGTGGAAAAGTTTCTTTAGAATTATAGGAAGAAAATGCTGTTGTAGTCCTATTCCAATCAGTTGTAATAATTGCAAGATTTATATCCTTTATCAAATGCAAATAAGGATTTGGTTGCTATTCGTTTCCACTGAATGTGGTTGAGTCCTTGCATAACGTTTACCACTGTTTGTTAAAACGAAGTCTATCAAACTGAAACAAACGGAAATTATTGCTCCATACTGGAAGGGTTCTTACAATGTGTTGTCTCCAAGCACATGAGGCTTGATCCCTTGTTTTGGGGATGAGAAGGTCACTGCTGAGGCTACATTGCACGATACTAGAGATTGTTAGAGGATCATGGAGTCTCTATCATGTTGAGTGGATCAAATTACATAATTGCTTGCTATTGTATCAAATTCTAATAGAAGGGTATGGCATATTGGAATTTAGTGATGCTATTTTGAAAGTAAGGATGAATATTTGGCGAGCCTCTTCAAAGGAGCAATTGAGGAGGTCAGCAGAGAGAACATGGCATAGACTATGTTCAACAGGGATGTTGAATGTTTGATGGGCCTCTTCAAAGGGGCAACTAAGGGTGTCGGGAGGGAGTGTGTGGTACATACCATGTTCATTAGGAATGTTCCCCTATTGCTTAGTCCCCTTGGGGATGCATTCCCCAAGGAATGGGGATGGGAGGATATAATAATAACATTCTCAAATCGTTTGTGTCCCCATTGCTGTAATGTCCCCTTTTTCGATGCCCTTCTTTGGGCTAGTTTGGTTTTGACTCACCATTTTTAGTAACTGGTCTGGGTGGCAATGCAGTGTAGGGTTTTTTGTTTGGGTAGTATGTGGGAGTTGTCCAATGAGCTTTAATGTTTTGGCCAGTTTGATATTTGGTGAGCACTTACTATTTTTAGCAATTGCTATTTATAATAAGCCTATTTCGGGAAACTGGTCCCAGACTCATAGTGTCCTTAGTAGTGTTATTTCTATGGTGGTGTTGGAGAGCCTAAGGTTGGATTATTTAATATTCGCTTTTTATAAGTCACTTAAGTTATTTTAATAAAATAAATTTATAACTTAAGTGAGGGGGTAGGTGGTCATCGAATAGTACCTTGGTGCGTAATGAGATAACTTAACGTTGTTTTAGAAGGTTGGATAAGGTAAAATAGTTTCCTTTTGAGCAAGATACCCCTTTGAGGATTATTTGTTAATGTTTTAAAGTATAAAGCAAATATTAAAAAGGTTTTTAGAGGGAAAATGATTCAAATTGGAGGATGCCCTAATTTCTCCTTCCACTCCTATTTAATCTGCTTTTTGGCTCTCATTTGGTTATGATGGATTTGACAACTTCAGTAGACTCTTCTAGATTGTTTCCAGTTTATTGTTTGCAGCTGGTTGAGGATGAAAACCCTCATCTTTAGCATTGGTTTCAGTGGTGAGAGATCCACTCTAGCTAGTTTGTGGAGGAGATCATATAGGTCTTCTACTTGGGTGTTGATTGCATTTTTGGTTTGAAAAATCTCTATTGCAGGTCGAATAAGAGGTGGTTTGCATTGTTGTTGATTGCTAAGTGTTTTTGAATCTGGTCGTTGGAGAGATTCAGTCGTGGCTCTGAGAAGGAGGTTGCAGGCATTCTAAAACTATTATCAGACTTTGTGAGTCTCTACATTGAGGCGTGTGAACCTTGGGATTGCTGGCGTGTGAGTTCTGGACCTAGTCGCAGCTGCTAATACCTTCCTCCATCTCTGTAGTAGCCACATGTGGGGATTTGTGGCCAGTTATTGCTGTCATGAGGGTCGCCTAAGGGCCTAGTAGCTGGATGTATGAATCTGGGAGTATATTTTGTTATGCTGGTGGTCGCAGGAGGTCCATAGGTGCTGGACGTGGTCACATATCAGATTCTCAGTCACTTCCTTGGCAGCTCCTATCTATCTTCAGGGTTGGTGTTAGATTATCAGGTTGGTTTTATTCATTTTAGCAGCTGTTTGTTAAACGTTCAGGGCTGAATATTGATGGGTCTGAGTTGAGTATTGTTATGTGTTATTCTGGGCACCCTATTGTCAGCCTTTTGCCCATTAGCATTGCTCAAACTGTTGTTAAGGACTAGAGACCTTGTCAAGTGTAAATTTCTGTAGCTCTTTCATATAGTAATCTGGAAATTACCATTTCACAGTCTGAATTAATATTTGTATGCAACCTGGGATGTGTTAATGGACACTTTTTTCATTGTAACTCTGAAGCTAATACCTTCATGAAAATCAGAATAAGAGGAGATATATGTGACTGCAATATTTAGCCATTAGAATGGAATAATCTGCTAGAGGTCTGAGTTATTTCCTAGCTGTAGCTTTCTGAGAATACTGCTTATGCAAATCAGTCAATATATTATACAATATATGTTTGTAAAGGGGGGAAATATCCTATCTATCATTATCGTATTCTGGAACCTCTGTTAGAGCTACTATAGCTGGTCCATGTGGAAGAGTTTATTGCTGTTGCAAGTCTGCAATCAGTCCTTGTGCATTGAGTATCATGTTCATTGAAAAGCAAGAGAAATGATATGTTAAGTTGACTTCCAGATTAGCATGATCAGTTCATTGAAATGATATTATCTTATATGCAAAGCAATGAAACAATGAATGGCATATGAAAGCATCAAACAAACATGGTCCAATCAGCGTGCAAACTGTTTGTCAAAATCATTCATGCGTCAAACTAAGATATCAAAAAGGTTTAAAGTCAAAACTCAGAATGGGGTTGGCCATTACAATTGCTTAGTCCCCTTGGAGGTGCATTCCCAAGGATTGGGGATGGGAGGATATAATAACACCATTTTATTGGAACCTAGGGGAGGATGCTTCCCCAAAAGTATGGGAATTATATTGGAACCTAGTGATGCTACTTTTAAGGTGAAGGTTTCTAAATTATGAATATATGATAAGCCTCTTCAAAGGGGCAATTTAGGAGGCCAGATGATCTGCAATTTACTTAAAAACTATGCTTATGTACATCAGTAATCTAACAAATTTCAATCCATACTATGCTACTTGAGTTTCCACTCAAATGATAGGGAATTCTTCATAAGTTTAGAGAGTAGAGTATGCAATATAATTGGAAGGATAACCGAAATAAGGCAACACCATAGACATATAGACTTATATCCTAGAAACCTCAAGAAAAGGAAAACCAATGGGAAGTGGCAATTGCACATCTTCCAAGCATTTCCTTGGAATGAAAACAATTATAGTTGTGAGAAACTCATTCCTTGCATTTCCAATCTTCGAAGTGCTCTTTATCTTCAAATACTTCAACCATAGAAGTTGTGTAATTTACTTATAATTCTTTCTTGAATGTTTCCCTCTCACCATGTGTGGATTGTGCTTGGTAGATTGTTTCCAATCCTCCAATTGATGGTAGATTCACTATGGAACAACTCTAATTCATCCAATTCAACTCTATACATCTCTTAAATTGTGCTTGAGTGCCCTTTTGCTGAGGAAGTCCTTAGAGTAATTTAGAAGATCAAATGTCAAACTGTTCGCTTCACATTCTTGTTCCTATCGTTGTGATGAAACATACCCTTCATGTAGATTGGAAGTTACAAATCCGCCCCAATGGTTTGGTTTTTGCCATTGATAGAAATGAAATCGTCACTTTAGTTGTCATTTGGTCCATCTTCCAAAAGCCATAACTTTTTAAATGGAGTGACATTTTTTTTGAAAGTGCACTAAATTTTCTCAAGGAACACGAATATGTAGAAGTATTTAACTTTGGGTGCCTCCAAAGTACTATTTTGGGTCTTGAAAAAGACAACCACATCTATGAGGCCTGAATTGTTTCCATCTGCTTCAAACAATTGCTGAACTTGAAGGAGTGAATTTGGTGATGAACTAGATCCATTTATGGATTACACACCCCATTTTGAGGGCATTTGGTCCCAAAAAAGCATACTCTTGAAGTATAGAAGAATTTATCTCATTGTCTCTAAAAATTTTGTGTCCACATTGTTTGGAACAAGACCATCTCTCATCTCTTTGTTCATTCTCTAAGACGATGCTCCGAACTAAGGTGATTTTAGTGATAAGGTAGTGGTGCTCTATCACACTTTGAAACTTGTATTTGTTAGAATTTGGTGTTTCCTTTGGTGTCCTTTCATGATCTTCTCAATGGTCAACACAAACTATTTCATGCTATAATCCCTTGTGATGCCAAGACATCCTAAAATAGTTTCGATGGATTAAAAATTGTATCAAAGCAATTGTAGTCTGATGGCTTCATTACAACATGCTGATTCACACAACTAGTTGTCATGGCAGATTTTCCTTCCTATTGAAACAAATGTTACAATTGTTAGGATTGGGAATGAAATACAAAAAGGAAGGACAAATGAAATTCATGGGAATTAGACAATCAAAAAACTGCTCAATGAAATCTTATTCCATTCAATCAAAATGTACATATTTTACAATATGAAAATGAATGTTCAATTCATCTTCTAGATGACTGTTCAAATTCTAGTATAGCTAAGAAATACAAAAATCTAAACTATTATCCTACTACTCCTAGGATTATGTACACTATTGTTCCATCCTAGTGGTAAAACCACTGTTTGTTTTACATACTGGGCAACTTGTTTGTGGTGCCTCTTTTCCTCAATGCAAAGTTCTAGTGTTCTGTAAAAGGTTTTGCCTACGTGATAGCTTGTTTCTTTCTTCAGTTTTTCAAGAAACAAGATATGGACTTGGTAAAGACTTGAGTTTGTTTTCTCAAGACAAGTCAACTTCTACAATGCTCTATCCCATTATGAGAGAATAGTGCACCCATTTGTTGTGCAATTTTTCACCACCATTTTCTATTGTAAGTGACGAATTTTGTAGAATAAGGTTGTTTAACTTTTGTCTCTATTACTTTAGTGAGTGAAAATTGGATAACCTAGTTGATTGTGCCATGAGTAGTCCAAAAGTGTGCTAGCTACACCATGTGACTTGAAAACTAGATAACTGTTGGTGTGATTTTTGTGACCGCACCAATCAGTAGAACAAAGTAATCCGAAGGCTACTCCATTCTCTCTTGATCAAAGTATTCCGTGCGCTAAGATTGCAAGAAAGATCGCACATTCAACTCCAAGGTTCCGAAATGCTTTGGAATACCCTCAGTTGGTTCATTGTGATATGCTGTTTTTACAAGGGGACTTACACAATTGTTCTTAAGGTTTGCAGTTGACAACAAATGGATGATTGGAAGGGAATTTTGGGCGAATGATCTGGCGTTGAGGTATGAATTTTCCTAAAACTAACCAGAAATATGCTAAATGTAAATAAGTATAGGGATAAGAAAATCTAAATTCTATCTAAGGATGGGACGTGGAATCAATTTTGGCAAACTTCAACCAAACTCTGCTCCACCTCACGTTGGACAACTTACACAAAGTTGGTGCAATCTTCAAGGGGATAGCAAGAAATTTTCAAGTTACAATCCAGCATCAAGATACCGTCAAGATGACGCATACCAAGATGTAAATTATAACTGAAGTCAGGCTCATAAAATGCTCCAGTTGACCACACAAGGCAAACTTGCCGTCAACAAGCTGCTAGTGGCATGGACTAAAACGAAGTTTCCTTGATCAACACCACAAATCCACAACTAATATCTACTTCCATGAAATGTAAATTACGCTACTTAAAGCTACTTTACGCTACTTGAAGTAGAAGGGATGAAAGAAACCTTGCTAGCTATCCATAACAAAGACAAATTTCACCATCAATGAAAAGATCCTTTATTATGAAAGTTTTACACAACAATCTCTTGCAAAAGTTTTCAAAGGAAAACTTTCCTTCTCCAAACTATGCTAAGCTATCAAACTATCTCTCTGCTCTAACAAAATGTCTACTCTCTACTGTCTAATCTCATGAAGGTACAAATGAGGGGGGATGCCTCTTTTATAGATAGCCCAGTCCAATGGACGACTCAGATTACAATCAAATGAATGGCTCAGATTGAGCCACCTCAGCCCTAACCCTAAAAACTGCCAGAATGAGGAGTGGTACAATAAATGAATCAAAGATTCCCACTCACTCCCAAAATAGTAAAGGCAATTAATGCCCACAATTAGTCTTCTAGAAGGTCATCATCTAGAAGTGCATTACCGTTCTCCTTCTCCCTGGTTGCAAACTCAATGAACCTAGCAAGCATAGCCTCAACCTCCTGAACCGAGATAGGTGGAATATGATCAAGCTGAAATTCCAACACCGTGACTGACTGTCCCTGTCGTGTGCAAGATTTTCTCCAAGCGGCTAAGGCATCCTGTGTACTCTGAATCAAGCTGGAGAAAGTTGAAATGTTTTCAAAGTCATCCTGCACAAAAGTCTTCAACTCTGAAAAGAAAGGTGCCAGCCTACCCCTCAAATTATCAGTAGTCACCTCATCAGGATTCAACCGTCTAGCAAAGATTGCCTCCAAGGTGTTCATGACTCCATCAATGATATTCATCATAGCCTTCCTGACTCTAGCTGAATCCGCCTGAGCTGCATCAAAGAATCCATGCCCTGTGACTGCTGAAGAGTACCATCCAGCAAAATTGTGCCTATCACCCTCCTGAATAACTCCTCCTTCAATCAGCATCCGCAAAGGAGTATGCATCAATGCCTCCAGACGCTGAATGACTTTACTCTGATAGACAGAAGCATCACCCCAGGCCTGATCAACTGCCTCCACACGTGCCATAATGTTGGAAGCTTGTTGGTAAGCACGAGCAAGGTCTTCCATAAACCTTTCTGTCTTGGCACAAACACCTGTAACCCATTTGTCTGCCTCCTGTGCCATCTTTCTCAAATCCTCCAAGCCGCTAACTGATTCTCTGGGTAACTCGGCTGGAACCTTTATGGCCGGAATATCCTGCCCACAAGGACGAGACAAGTGCTGCATGTATCTTATCAATGTCTTATGCTCATTCTTCAACTTCTTATACTTGCCTTCAGTCCTGAACAATCTATCCTTAAGCGCCTGATAGGAGTTATCACACTCCTCAACAATCTGTGCACCTGTGGGGCGTCCTAACTCCATGGTTGTGATCACATAATTCTCTGGCACTGCTTCATCCCGATCACCATGAAGGGTGTGAGAACCATCCTCATCAGTTGAGATCTTTGAAAATTTCCTAGCTCTCTTCTTTGGTGGAGGCACGCTGATCCTATTCAAAAACTTTTCCATCTCTACTGCCGGATCAACCTCTTCACTGGGGCTCCTTCTCATTCTATCTCTGATTCAATCAGGTACAACCTGCTGAATAACAAATGGCTGCTTCTCTCTAGCTTCTACTTCATGGACTTGTTCAACTTCAATCTCACTCTGGCGAGGCTCATCGGCCTCTAGTGGCTGAGTATCTCCTGAAACTGCATCATCCTCTAAAGCCGTCTCTAACTCATGCTAAAAGTGTGTATCAGTAGCAGTTTCCTCATCTTCCTCATGCTGATCATCTCTAGTAGGCGCATTAACACTTTGGCCAATTGATTCCCTCCGTGGTGGCTGATTTTCTTCATGTACTTCCTGTTCCTGATTCAATGCATTTCTCTGATCAGCGAAAAGAGAAACCTCCTGTATACTTGGAGAACGTGTCTCCAATGGCGTGGGTGATTCTAACACAACTCTCAGAGGCTCCGGCTGAATAGGCTCCTGTCGAACTGGTTCCTTCCTTCGAGATTCTGGACCTTGAGTAATCTGTTTCTTCCTGTTGGTAGTGGGTGTCCTGTGATCTCCCATCAAGTTGTAGGTCAAGGAAATTGGCCTACTCTTCAATCTGCTCACACGCCTTTCAACCCATGCTTTGGTGAAAGTCATGACCGGAATACAAAGTGTGTCCAAATCAACAATCTTCGGCTCTGACCAATCCGGGAGTGGAAGTGGCGTATCTCTCACTGCATCATAATCTGGATGGAGAACGTTCATGTCCTCATCCACCTGGTCTGGAACTGGAATGATTTCACACTCCCTGATCATACTCAATGGCAAACTCGAAAACATTCTTTTTCTAAACTTAGCCTCATCTGATGCACCGGCCCAGTAATCCTCAATATTTGCCTTATGCTTGAATTCTTCTGTCAGTATCCATCTGATATTGCTATGTGGATTATAATGCTATCTGCTGGTGTGATAGGAAAAATGAAAGAACTGAAGCTCATTTTCGGTTTCTCTAGCTGCTTGAAGTGAAGGACACACTTCGTTTGAATTACCCATGACAATCGGGAAGTCAACTCCCCCTTTCTTCTTTCTTTTCTGAATCTTATCATAGGCAACAAATTGCCTAGATATCTCTAGCATCAAAATTCTATTGGTTGGGTACTTAGGCAGCTTATATGGATATGAAGAAAAACCTTGCAGCCTGATATAAGAAAATTTTGGAAACTGAATAAACCAACACCCATACCTTTCAATTAACTCTTGAGTTTCGCTCGAGATCCTATGATGAGTCCGCTGCTGAAGTGATCTCGTGATGTGCATGGTGAAGGCATCGTTGACACGCTTGAAATGGGTGGTGCTTGTCAGGTGCAACTGCGGACAAGCCTCGTGAATTTTGAACTGGTGAGAACCACAACCCACTGGCTCCTTAATGAAATCCCTCTATACTTCGTCATACGAGCCAACATGTAAATAATGTAGGAGCCCATGTAGAATGTCTTCGTTCTTCTCAAGCTCAGGAGCTGCTCGTGCAAATTGTCACTAATCATCACAGCTCAATTGATGTGCTCCTTTCCTTCCAGCACGAGGTTGATGTAATAGAACATCCATGGCTCAAAAATAAACGCTTGAGGGCAGCCTCCAACCCTACTCAGCATCATGATCAGGTCACAATACTCCTGCTTCAGATCATCTGATATAATCTGCTTCGGCAACTTTGTACGAGAGGGCTTGGGCTTGTTCATCCAACAAGTATTAATCACCTCTGCACATCTCTCGAATGTAGAAGCATACATTCGTTCAACACACTTTCTTGTTTTGTAAATCATCCTCTCGTGCGTTGGGATTCCAAAAGCTTCGCCGATAGCTGCAGGAGTGAGGTTAGCGAATACTTGGCCATCTGGTGAGACAATTGACTTGTGATCAGCCTTATAGTAATTAGCACACTCCATCATCAGCTCCAAACACTGAATAGCTGGTGGGAAACCAACAGTTGCATACAGGCCACTTCGAACAATATTGTGCGAAGTCATTGAAGGACGGTGACTGCCAGCTCCCATAATCCGATTTTTGAAAGTCTCCAAGTTGAAAGAACCCAAATTGGTATTAGCCAGCTTGCCCAACTTCGAAGTGAACTTAGACTCCGGAAGGAAAGGCTTGCTCAACTTCTTGATAACAGCCTGCTTGGATGCACCATTGCTATCTCTGCCAGTTGCTCTTACTTCAGCCATCCTGCAAAATAATAAACAGCCATCAACAATTAACTTAAAAAGAATAAAATAATATTTAGGGGTTGCTAGTCGACTTTTTAAAATTTGAGAAGTTGCAACATTCTATTCATCTGCAAACCTCAACTTCTCCTTCACAATTTCGAACTTTCAACACTTAGAAAGTTTCAGCAAGTAAGCTTCAGTAACTTAGACTTCACACTATGAGAAAATCGCCCAACTTCACTTCAGCACTCTCAGCAACTTCAAAAAGACTTAGCAAATTTCGCACTTCAGCAACCTTCTTCTACTTCAAGTCGTACCTCTTCAATATTCAGCCACAAACTTTCCTCTGCAAGCTAGAATTGAACTTCTTCAGCACTTGGACTCTTCAAATTTCAGTTTCAGCAATTCTCTTCAACACTTAAATCGAATTTTCTTCAATGCCTAGTTACAAACTTGCACTGCAACTTCAATCTCAGAGCTAAAATCGAACTTCTTCAACTGGTGAAGAAGAATGAATAAACTCCCAAGTCTTATAGCCAAATCGAATTCTTGAAGGAGGCCAATTTTAGCCAGTTCATTAAGTCTCCACTACCTCACAGCAGGAATTCGAATTTCCCTCCCCTGGCAATTTCAACACTTGTCACCTGACGTCCAAAATCTTGACCTTCTAGAATTTCAAAGATTTATCTTGACTGGCGTACTTAGCATTTTTAATTCACTTTTGAAAATATCCACTTCAAATTCACTCTTCTCAGGAAATTTAATTTGCCAGCTGAAGCTTTGTCATTTAAATTTTTTTTTATCTCTGACTCTGGAAAACTCATCTCACGAAGAATTCAATCAAAATCATCTAGGCAATCCATTTCACATTCATCATCTGAAGCATTTTTCCTTCGAAAACACATTTTATCCATTTTGCCTTAGAAAATTTAAATTTCCCTTAGGAAAATTCCATAATTCAAGTGCCGATCAAAATCTCCATTTTGAAAGCCTTGGTGAAGTGCAGAGGACTTTGAAATCCATTCCTTGTTGAAGATCTTCAATACCCAGAAGAAAATTTCCCTTAGAATGCATCGAATTCATGGGTATACAACGAAGGGGTTCATTTAATTTTTGAATTTTGAACCTTAGAAAAATAATTTTTTACATCAAATTTAATCCATTTCTTCATCCTTGTGAGTATTTTCTTGCTTTGACCCTTAAATTTTGATCAACCTCGTGAAGCTAGCACGTCTGACTTCATCCATTGCCAATTCATTCATGCCTCTGAAAAATTTCATCATTCCTCCAACTTGGGCGTATTTTCCTAGAGGATGAAATTTTGTGCCTTAGAAAAATTTAAAATCACTAGCATAGGCACATTTTGAATTTTGCCTTAGAAATTTTTTATTCATCTTCAAGTCATTTTTCCTGTGGTGAGAAAATATTTTTATCAACTCACTCATACAATTTTCCTTTTAAATGCTTTGAGCACGTATTGTATGTCATGGAAGATACCTTTAATTTCAACGCCTAGTATATTTTATCACCCTCACCTTGGCACACCTAGCACACTTAGAAGAGGATATTAGCCATGCCTTGGTAATTTTATTTTATTTCAAACTTTATGCACTTTGGGCGCATTTAGCACCTTGAGGAGGATATTTTTGATCTCAACGCCATCCATATTCTATTACCTTCACTTACTTCCTTAGGCGTATTCAAAGAAAGGAAAAAAAAGTCAACCACTTTCGTCTTCTTCTTAGCCCACTTGGGCGCATTTCACACTTGCAAGAGGATGGGCGCATTTCATATGTGGTGGAGGATAAACTTTTAACGCCATCCTTGACCTCTTTGACTTCCTTGTTAAGCATGGCGCACTTCACTTGTTCAAGAGGATGGGCGCATTTCCTACATGGTGAAGGATTTGACCTTTTAAACGCCTTTTGACTTCCTTGTTTTGTCTTTACATGCCTTCATTTGGGCGCATTTGAGGGGGTGAGAGGGATGAACATTTTTATAACGCCTTTGACTCTTTGACCTTGCTTCTTAGGTATGGGCGCATTTTATCATATGAGGAGGATGAAACCCATGCCTTAGCAACTTTTGCATGCTATTACCTTGAGGGCGCATATGAGGGGTGGTGAGGGATATTTGTCCAGACTTAGAAAATTTTTCATCCCATGTCTGTGAAGAGGGCGCATTTGATATGTGGAGCAGGATGAAACTTAACACTTAGAAACTTTTCAATCATCTTGAGGGCAAGCTGGGCGCATTTGACATAGGCAGGAGGACAAAGTTCCAGACTTAGGCCTTTTTCCTTCCCTCTGCCAACTTCTTCATGTCCTGCTATTTATAGTAAGTCCTTCAATTTTCACACTTCTGAAGCTCGAATCAATTTGAAATTTTGAACATAGGAACCTCATGACCTTGTCAGCCTGTTCACACTGCCATCCCGAGCTGGCCTGCTAAAAATAGCACATTTCTAAAGGTGGTTTACTATTTATAGTCACTGCCTGTTTTTGAGACCTCCACAACTCCGTTTGACTTGAAATTCGAATGGCGTGCTCCTCATCAGATGACTTGCCTGTTCACACTGGCGTCTGCTGCTGGTTTACTATTTTTAGCCAGTTTCTGGAATGCCTTACTATAAATAGTAAGTGCTCCGATTGCCTTCAAATTTTACCGGTGGATAGCTTGAAAGATGCTGATCGCAGTGGGATGCATCGGTTTTCGAAAATTCTTACTTTTTACCCCTCATTTTGGGTCCCGAAGCTGGAAACCCTAATTTGACTTGCATGTATATCAAATGGCTTCCGTTTGACCTCGTTTTTGTTGCACTTTGCCCTGTTTGTGATTTTGATGCACTGGGCAGCTGCCGTAATAGAACTGCTAAAAATAGTAAGTCACTGAATACTGATCATTTTGCTTTGCATGTCACACCACTACGAAGCCCTTGAAAAACCCATAAGGAATCATCAGACATGCAAACCCTAAAAATAGCCTCTGAAGGATGAACTCTGAAAGTCATTATCTCACTTTGCATGTTACATTGTCGCGAAGGTCTCTGAAAACCCAGAAAGAATCTCCAAACATGCATTGGAAAACTTCACATATAAACCCTAAAATTTGCTTCGGAAGCTGAACTGCTAAAAATAAATAGTTGTCCGTTTCAGCTCAAAATTTGCAGACGAGCAGCTTGATGTGTTCTGAATGCAGTGCGACTGGTGAAATTTCAAAAATGCTGAAGGAACGCTCTGAATTGCACACTTACTAAAAATAGTAAGTTGCCAGAATTTGATGAAACTTCAATGGAAACTTGCTGAAAGCACACTGACATCAATGTTAATCTCAATCTTCAATTTATTCACTTCATTTGACCTTAGACTGACCCGAGGAATACAAACCCTAATTCTTAGACTTGGCCAAAATTTCACGTTTAAGCTCACAAACGGGCACATCCCTAGAAAGCAGACAACAGAAAGAGACAGAAAGAGAGAGAGAGAGAACCAAAGCCAAAAGACCAGAATGGAGCAAAAATTAGGGGGGTCCCCATTTTGGATGGGGCGATGTGTGAAAAAGGTCACAATATCTGGCAACTCCACGGGAAGTGTTGAAAAACACTCTAAGAATTGAACCTTGATTAAATCTTCGTCAAACCATCATACAAAAGGATACTTACTCAAAAGGGGAGAAGAATCCGATATTGGATCAGAACACTTTCATCCAATGACCTTGTGAGTGTGTGCATTCGTTCCATCTCTAAACCATCTCGTCCTCCGGAATCGGCCGCAGCAAGTTATATAAATATCTTAACTTCAAAAGCATCCTGGACATTGCCTCGTTGCCAGTCAGACGTCCATAGCCCCGACGAGGTTATCTCTACAATTCTCACGAATATTGCTCCACTGCTGGCCGGGCGTCCATAGCCCTGGTGGAGTTACTCGCATATTCCCAAAACCAATATTTCATAATATTTCTTTCATTTTTCATTTTCTTTCTTTCTTGTTTTTCTTTTTTTAGATAACCAAGGTTGATTTCACCCATGAGCAACCCAAATGTGTGCTGAAACATGCATTGAATGAATTGAATTTTGCCAAATTGAAAATGTGAACCACTTCTTGTCCTCAATGTTGATAGATAAAAAACTGCTCATGTGGTGGAATAATTGCATCGAAAATGAAGGCTCCATGCGTAGTCATCAAAAACCAAAATGAAGTGTGCAATCTCAAGTGTTTAGTTTGTTGTACCCAAAATAAATTTTTGCTTCAAAGAGACATTTTTCTTAAAATGATCTAGGTCATGTAAAAATGTTGTCAAAAGTATGTTTTAGGTCAAACAAAACATAAGGTTTTTGTGGGTTTGTGTCAAGGAAGATACCTGCAAAATTCTGAAAATTTGAAAATTAGGGTTTCAAACCCCTGTTTTAGGGAAAACCCCTAGAAATGGGACCTTGCCAGAATTGATTGAAAATGATTTTGATAGGATAAATTGACTTCACGATCACACTAGTCAAGTCAAAATCACCCAAAAGTTTGTTTTACTCTGGTGGGTCTATTTTTATTTTTCGGGAAGAAAGCCAGGACCCCCGCAGCCATTAATGGCAGAATGGCTAGTACCAGGTGCTGAAAGCTAAGCCTCAAAAGCTTCAACGAAGAAACCATGGCAGAAATACTCAAAAAAGATGCTATCTCATAGAGGGGGTTTTCAAAATTGAAAAATGCCAAAAATTGACTAACTCTGGAAAAGGCACGCCTTGCTACCAAGGAGGCTATGCAATTACACATGGGAAAAAGCGCCCCTGCTGACTAGGGGCGCCCTTGAACTAGATGATCCAGATGTCACTTTTGGGTGAACTTGTCTTCAGTGGATCTCTCTAGTGTTAGCTTAGCCTTGCAAGGAATCTATCAGCCAGCTTACAAGACACATCAAACGACACCAACTGTTGATTGTTAGGACATGCAAAATGGAAAGTAAATCAATGCATATCAAGACAAAAGCGCCCCTATTGGGAAAAAGGCACCCTTGAATTTGAGTCACCTGATGAAGTTTTTGACAACTACTTTCTACAAGGCATCTATTCAGCTCTCTCTCAGCGTCACGATCAAACCAATCTACACGTTCACAGGACCTGTCAAACACTTAGAGGTAGAGATCAAGTAGAAAACACCAAAGGTGGAAGCTTAATAAAGAATTTGGAGAAATTGGCTAAATGTCAAGGAAAATCACCCTTGCTGGGAAAAGGCGCTATCTTTTTGGGCAGTCAGATGCAGTTTGTGAGCTCAACAACCTCCAAGATGACCTCCATTTTGATCAATCTCAACAACGACACCGTCAGCAAAGACAATGGACAAATCAGACATCTGATGACAGAGGTCAAACTGGGACCGTTCGTGAAGGTTTGCAACATGGAAATAACAAGTCAAAAAAGCCAAAAGCACCCCTGCAAGCCAGTGGCGCCCTTGCTTTTGAAGTATCTAAACCAACTTTCACGCTTTGCGAAGCCAGTCATCCTTTCTAGGACCGAACTGGTTATCCATCCCACGTTTCAACGAGATCATCAAACTCGTCAGTCAACAGTGATCTTAGGTCAGAGCACAAAGGGTCAAAATGGAGAAATAGAAGAACACCCAGGAAAATTGACTAAGTCTGAGGCTAAAAGTGCCCCTGCTGGGAAAAGGCACCCTTGAATTTGAGGCATCAAATTCAAGTTTCAGGCTTTGTAGCTCCTAGGCACACTTAATCAGAGTTGTTCCATCTCAACAATGGATCTATCAACAACAACTCAACATCAACAAAGCAACCAGAAACGAGGATCCAACAGAGACACTTCACCATGACTTCACCATGAAAAAAGTGTTCAACTTCAAAAAGGATGCCTAGAAAGTCAAAGCAATATCTGTTGACTTGAGTTAGAGATTTTGAAGGCTTCTCATGTCTAAACATCCCCAAATTGGTGGAAATTAGTGTTGGGAACTCCAGATTAGGCAAATTAACTACTCAATCAAGAGTTGGCGCCCAAACTTGGTGCATTCAAGCTTCAATCATTATATATCAAGCCTAGGCATCCCATTTCATTATCTTTCTTTGCAGGTTAAAGGCAAAAACACCAATTTCTTCTCCAAGGCATCTTTTCAAGATTTGGCAGAGGGGTTTTGACCGTTATTCATAGTTTTGAAGATCAGTTGCATAGAGGGATAATTTATCAGAGGTTGCATCCAGAGGCACAATTTTTCCAGAAAGACAGTTGAATAACTTCCAATCTTCTTCTTGTATTTTTCCTCTTTTCTTGTTTTAAAACTTCTTGCATGTCCTAGAAAACAATAGTCAATCACAGATCTGACCAATTGGGTATGATCAACACAGTTTTTTAGCAAAACCCATCTCTTGAATTTTTCCAGAAACAACAAACTTGCTGCCCTTATTTTTAGGGATTTTTTTCCGAAAAAGTCACAGATTTGAAAATCGAATGAACTGGGTTTGTTCAACATTGAAGCACGAGCAAAACCCATGTGTCAGATTTTTTCCGGAAAAATACTTCTCGGCAGGTGCTATTTTCAAGGGTTTTTAGAAGTTGTCTGAAAAACATCGTGTGCATAGTTGATCTTTATGTTTTTTAGAATGCAGTTCTCCCAAGTCAATTACAAGACCAAAACGGTCTTGGTTCATGATTTTTTGAAAACGATTGACACTGACCTACATCAAGTGAACCCAGAGGTCGACTCAGAAGGGTTGGAAGGAATAGACCAGTGCACATTACAGAACATCGAAGAATCTGGACTGCTTGAGGCTGCATCAATCCCCATCACATTACAGATTGTGGAGTTTGTAGGCATTACAACCCTACCACACGAGAAATCTGATCAGTGGATGGGCGAATGGTATGCAACCTTAAGCCTAAGGATGTTGAAAAATGCTTTTCTATTCCACCATGTTCGACCAATGTGATCATATTTGTGAGAGAATCCGAAAAGACATTCAAAGTATCAAAAGATAAGTGCCAAAAGAGAATGGTAGAAAAATGGTTAAAAACCAAAAAGGTCAACTTGCCCAAGAATGTAGGGCATGGAGAGATCCGAGATGAGTATGTGGTGGTGATCATGTTACTCAACCGTATCATTGGACAGGAGGAGGGAAACCAATTTCAGTCGTGGATGTACTACATCATCGCTAAAATTGTAAGCAAAAGAGAGCATTACAATTGGCCTGCCCTCATCAGTGATATGCTCCACAAGTAGATGACCGGGTTCTTAGAGGCTCACAGGTTCCACATTTGCTCATACCTTGTGTACTTGATTGCCTTCCAAGGCCAATCCAAAGCATTAAACATTGTGGGAACCTTAGGTGTGCAGAAAGTCCATGAGCATTTCCTGTGACTTGAGTTCACTCAAGCAAAAAGACATTTCGAGTGGATGAATGATCTGTTCATAATGCACACCATTAGAGACCTCGACCATGAGATGCATAGACACATATCAATAGTAGCCAAGGAGGCAATGGTGGACTGGGTGGATTGGTTTATCCAATTCCCCACCTTCACCTACCTACGCGTATATGGATACAATGGTCATCTTGCCATGTTGCCCCACTATCCTTCAGATAGGGTGGTTTTCATGGAATTCTTGCGGTAGTTGTCCGAAGTTCATTTTCATCTGCACCTCAAGCGCAAAACGGCTGCGAGCTTTCCTTTCGAGATGGGACTATACAGGTGCAAGACAACGGCTAATGCCAAGACCATAGACCATGAAATGGTGAGACTTAATCTCAAGTACCTCATCGAGAGACGGTCATATGATCCACGGGGTCACTATGCAACACACCATGAGCAACAATCTTCACACGAGTCTTCCATGGAGGACTATTGGGTCAACTGTGAAGATGAGTTAGATGTACAAAGACGGAACCACAACCGGTTTAGGCTTCCACAAATTGCTGACTTCATGTCAGAGGATGTGGAAGGCCTATCTGATTGATGATGGGGAGGTTATTCTCCTTACATTCTTCGTAGATCAAGTGGACTCACAACCACTTGGAAAAGTGGATTATTGTGCCAAGGAAAGTATGTCTATAGAGTAAAGGACAAGTAGGGTTGTAAGAAATAGCCAACTCTACTTGGATAGCAAGAAGACAAGGTAGTAATTCCCCGCACAGAGCTGCCACCGGTTCATCCTGCGCTACTTTCCATGTCAAGGAAGAAGCCCAGACAAAAGTAGTGGAGTAACCCTCCCAAAGGAATAAGAATGCCAGGGCACACATGGGGAAGAACACAGATTGCTGATGCAAATCAGCAAGAGGTACATGTGGAGACAGCCACAATCATACTTGAGACAGTCATGGAAACAGTTGCAGTTGAACCAGTGATTGAGACAATCACAGCTGAGACAGAACCCATGATGGAAGCAATTGCAACTGATATAGTGCCAGTAGTGGAAATAGACCCTTTTACTTCACCACCATTGCATTAGTCACCAGTCCCCATTGACTTGGACTCTCCAACATGAGATATTGAAGCACAATCTCATTTGTCAAGCATTCAAGGTGAAGAGCACAAAGATATACTGAGAGGGGGGGAGGTGGGGGTGAATCAGTATATCAACAAACTTTTACCCTCTTAACTTTATCAACTTTTAAACTTCAACACAAAATCAACTATGCAAGAAAAATGGTGTGTGGTTTGTCTTGAAAAGTACAAGGGCAAAGGAAATTTTGAAGGTGGTATACAATGATGTTTTTGGTCCTTTTGGATGCCAATTCCTTTAGTAAGTCTATACTATGTATCCTTCATTGATGGTTACTTTGGGTTCTCTTGGGTCAATTTTATCAGAAGAAAGTTTGAGTTATTTCTCAAGTTCAAGGAGTTCAAAGGTCTAGTTGAAAACTAGATGAGTAAGAAAATCAAAGTGCTTAGGATAGATAATGATGGACAATTTTTCTCCAAAGAATTTGAGATATTGTAAAAACATTGGAATTGTGAAACCAAGGACAACTCCCTATATATTGCAATATAACGAAATGGTTGAAAGGTTGAACACAACCTTACCGGGACAAGTTAGAACTATGTTGAGTAGTATTGGTATAGGATAGGAGTTTTTGGGCTGAAGCAATAAATATCACATGCTACTTCAAGAACATGCCTCCTACTTATATGTTGGAGGATAAAACACCATATGAAATGTTGACTGGTAGAAGTCCGGTTATAATACATTTGAAAGTATTTTGTTGTGAAGAACTTGTTCAAGTGCTTTAAAGGTGGCTTAAATTGGATTACACAGCAAAGAAGTGTATTTTCGTTAGATATGTGAAAATGTATAAGGCTACAAGCTTTGGAATCCTGAGACACTGAAAGTTCTTTATTTTAGAGATGTCACTTTTAGAGAATTTAGAGTCTTATCTAGAGACGAACAACCAAAGGAACGAGAGAGTCAAAAGGTGCATTTTGAACACAAGTTAGAGCACTCGAATGCATATGAAAGCGAAGAAACAAGTGGTCATGAGTTTGGATGGAGCTGAGTGCAAACTTTGAAGAAAAACAAGGTTAAGACTAAGTAGGAAATTCTTCATTGATGATTGTGAGAAGTTCAATGAGGTAGTATAGGTCATTTGATAGGTGAAGTCCACTAGATTTTCGTTGTGTTTTTTCTCAAACATGTACTAGTAGTGAATCAAATTCTGTAGAAGCTCTCACTTCTAAGGTGAAGATGTCTTGGAGGAATGCCATGGAAGAGATATTTGCATTGAAGTAGTGCAATACTTGGGGCTTGGTAGATTTGGCTGAAGGAGGAAAACCTGCTGCAAATGGGTATTCAAGAACAATTATTGGAGAGATGGATCACTTGAGCAGCACAAGGCACAATTGGTGGCAAAATTTTATTCTCAAATTAAGGTGATTGTCTTCGGTGAGATCTTTTCTTTAGCAGCTATGTTAAGTTCCATTAGAATCTTATTGTCTATAGTTGTGGCATATGATTTTGAAATAGAGAAGATGAATGTAAAGGTTTCGTTCTTGCGTGGTGATTTAGAGGAGGAGATCCATATTGAAATATTCCAAGCCAATTTTTTCGTTTTTTCACAAATTACAAATTACATTCAATGCACCCGTTAAGGTTAGAGGATAAACCAAAACGTGCAAAAGCAACTCTAACCAGAATGTACACCAGGATCCCGATGTGGGCAAGGTGTGAGCATTGGTCAGAGGATCTAAAATAAACTGCTTATGCTGTAACTCTAACCAAGAATGGCGCCGATGATGGCGAGCATATGGTCAGAGGATCTTCTAGTCTAGATGCGGAAAGGGAACTCGACGTCAAGTATGTGCTACCCAATCCAATACGGAGTGAGGGGCGACCATATGACGGAGTGATTACAATAACAATGCTGAAACAAAATGCTGAAAGCTGAAAATACTCGACACCCAGAATGTGCTTGCTAACCCAGGCTGGGAAAGTAGCTACCATAGGGCGGAGCTGTAACTAACAATGACTTCAAATGAAAATGAACATTACAAAGCAGAAGTGAACAAGCTTAAGAATCACTGCCAGTACTACTGTCAGTTTACAAAATGAGTATCATACACCTGTCAAGAGATTAGAACTGGAAATATTATTCATTACAATACAATAAGAACTCCCTTGACTTGATTCAAGATGCCACATCAAATTCTCATAAAGATTGGAAATAATACTTCTGTTTTTTTGTTTTCCTCAAATCTGCATTTTGCAATTAAAACCAGCAGCCTATGAAACTATTCAAATGCTCATATCTCCCTAGTAACTTGCTCAAATGACATGATTTCTGTTGCACAACAATCCTAGCATGATAGCGCTCAAACTAATATCAGAAAACAGACTCAAACTGCCTCTAATGATTAATGCACAATTCCCAATGCAAGTAAATGGTACGGCCCAGCTGAGAAAGTCGATTTCCTTTTAAAAATTAATGCTTCCACTAAAAAATCTGCAAACTTGGAAACTATGGCGCCTAGGCCTAACAAGGAGAATGGGTTAATACCCAGATGCAATATTTTTGTCTTTTTTGATTTGTGACTAAAAACATGAATCTGCTGTCTAAAACAATGCAATATGCTGAATCCACTAATATGCTAAATCAGATCTAAGAATGTAATAAGCTGAAACAATGCACGAACTAAATGCAACTCACAAATAGACTGAATCACCACTAGTTGTTGTCTTGCAAACAAGAAGCAATGCCCGAGCTAGGAGGCCTTCATTCCTCGAAGCAAACCCAGAGCCAAATCGGCAGCATAACAGTACTGTAGACCAAAGATGTGAAATGAAGCTCAAAGTCCACCTTTTATAATTTCCTGTTGACTTCACGAAACCCTAGAATCCACTTCAGAGTCAAAACCCTAATCCTTTCTCAAGGATGGCGTACTTTTCCTTCAAGGCTTAATATTCATATTTTAAATAAACGCCATACTTGATAAATGCGCCCTTCATAAGCTTGCTTTGACTTTGGCAATAATTAAAATAATCTTTAATGAAGGCGCCACCCTCAAAAGACCACTTTTTAAAACAACATTAAGTCAATAGACTAGGCCAAGGGGTCAACGTTAAAATATAATATTTAAAACGTGACTTTTTAATTAAATGACTTAACTTATCTCTCCGAATGTGCGCTGAAGCCAATACTGAGCAAGTCAACTGACCAAACTGAAGCAGGAAGTCAACCAAGCTGAACCCAACTGAAAAGCTGCCAAAAATAGAATTTACTAAAAATAGTAAATTCCAGAAAATGATCTGAATGCCGAAAGGAACATACCACTGCGAAGCTCTCTGAAAACCCAGAAAGAATCCGCCATCAAATCCACCAACTCCGAGCAAAGACAACCTCAAAAATAGGAAACCCTAATTTTACCTTCCGACTAGCCTTCGGGTTTCCAGAAAAAGGCCAACGGTCACTGGAAATATCAGGACTGAGAAGGGGACATTACACATATGAAACAACATTGAAGGCTTTGGAGTAAAAGGTAAAGGGACTCTAATTTGTAAGATGAAAAGGTCATCGTATGGGTTAAGGTAGTCATCATGTATGTGGAGTCATAAATTTGATTCATGTGTTAGAATTGGGCTTTAGGAGTAATGTTGATCATTGTATGTAACATAAATAGGTGGGTGATCACATCTTATTTTGTTTTATATGTTTATGATATGCTTATCATTGGAAATAGTAAGACATTAATTAAGGAACTCACAATTCAATTGTCTAGTCAATTTGAAATGAAAGACTTTAGGTGTTGCTAGATACATACTTGGTATGAGATTTCATAGGGACAAGACCAACAAGAAACTATGATTAAACTAGAGGAAATGCTTTGAGACTATTTTGTGGTGGTTTGGCATGCATGACAATAAATTGGTAAGTACACCCCTAGTAGTTGGTGCAAAGTTAAGCTTGGAACAATGTCTTAAGTTTGTGGGGACTTTATAGTAGATGATCTATGTACCATATGCCAGTGCAATAGGAAGTCTTATGTATGCAATGGTCTGCACAAGACCAAACATTGACCAAGTAGTGGAAGTTCTGAGTAGATTTATGGCTAAGCCTAGTAAAGAACATTGGACACAAGTAAAAGGAGTGTTTAGGTACTTTAAAGGAACTCTGGATTACTTTTTATCTTATCATGGTACTAATGATGTTGTTAAGATGTTGAGCATACATGGATTTGTAGATTTTGATTGGGTTGGAGATCTTGATATTAAGAGGTCAATGAGTGGTTATGTTTTTATTCTATTTGTAGTAGTTAGCTGGATGAACATGTGGCAGTAGACAGTTGCACTATCCATAGTTGAAGTAGAATATATGGCCACAAAACATCTTTGTAAGTAATCTATGTGGTTATAAGGGTTGTGTAATAGTATTGGTTTTAAGTGTCATACAATGTTGAATTGTGATTCATAGAGTGCAATTTTTTTGACAAGAAATCTTGTTTACTATAGCCAAATATGTAGATATGCAGTATCATTTTATTCGTGAGATGGTGAAAAACATAAAAATTGAGATAGAGAAAATTGACACTCGGGTAAACACTACTAATTCTTTGACTAAACTTACAAGTATTGCCAAGTTTGTGTGGTGCAGAGATGAAATAGGTTTATCCCATTCTAATGCATGAGGTTAACTTCTTGTGTTATATATGCACTCTCTTTTGGTAAATATCAAGTGGGAGAATGTGGGAGACACTACTAATTCTTTGACTAAACTTATACGTCTTGCCAAGTTTGTGTGGTGCAGGGATGAAATGGGTTTATCCCATTCTAATGCACGAGGTTAACTTCTTGGGTTATACATTGCACTCTCTTGTGGTAAATATCAAGTGGGAGAATGTTGGAGACACTACTAATTCTTTGACTAATAAGTATTGCCATGTTTGTATGATGCAGGGATGAAATGGGTTTATCCCATTCTAATGAATGAGATTAACTTCTTGGTTTATATATTGCACTCTCTTGTGGTAAATATGAAGTGGGAGAATGTTGGAGCTTGGATGTGCTATTCACTTGCAGAGAGTTTTTGAAAAGAGTTTATTTGTGAACTGGCGAGCAGCTTAAAAAATGTGAAGTGGTAGAATTGTGTGAGTTTGGGTGTTGCGATTTGGCATGAAGGTTTGTCTACATGCAGTGATGTTGTGGTAGCAACTGCTAGTCATTTGGAGAACTCACAACTATATAATTGTTTTGAGTATACCATTGGAGTGAGTATGATAGTGGAGAGGAACTTGCGGCATTATTGGAGTACATGAAGTGATATCTCAAAGCATGATTATGTTTTGGAGAATATTTTAAGGTACTGCAAACAGATTGGAGCAGTTAGAAAGCGCTCCTTGCCACTGCAAGCTTAGTATTGGTTGTGGTGGCTATACAGGGAGACATTCATACTGAAGTATTTTGTAATATCCCCTTCTCGAGCGTGATCAATTCAGTTGACCGTTGGCCTATTTCGGAGACTGGTAGGCTACTCTGAGGGTTAAATTAGGGTTTTCCGTTTTGGAGGTTGTTGTTGCTCGAAGTTTGGAGATTGAAGTGCGGATTCTTTCTGGGTTTTCAAAGAGCTTCGCAGTGGTATGACTTGCAGTGTGATCCGAGCACCTTCAGGAATTTACTATTTTTAGTAAATTCTATTTCTAGCTGTGGTCCTGTGGTTTTCAGTGCGGTTGGCTCTCTTCTTCATCCAGTTCAATCGGTTTGATCAATTTTGGCCTTGGGATGCATTTTGGAGAGATAAGTTCAGTTGATTTAAATAATGTTATATTTTAATGTTGAACCCGCCCCCCACCTCTCCCCCCCCCGTCTTCGTCCCCCCTTGGCCTAGTTGCATCACTTCAAGTTGTTTTTAAAAAGGGACTTCATGGGTGGACGCCTCTTAGGAGGTAATTTAATATTTTTAAAGGATTTTAAATCTTGTGAAGGGGGACGCCTACTTTGATGGAGAGATTATTTTAAAATAAAAAGTCAAATGTGCCTTGAAGAGAATGGACGCCATACTTGGAGGGAAATTTGATTATTTCAAATTTGAAATTTAGGGCGCCCTTTCTAGAAGTTTTTGGAGATTCCTTGCTGAGCCTATATATGGAGACCTCTCCTTTTCATTTTCTTATCTTATGTCTTCAGTATTGTTATGCTGCCGAAATGGTATCAGGATTGCTTCGAGGAATGAATGCCTCCTAGCCTTGGCTCGACTTCTTGCTTGAAAGATAGCCACTAGTGGAGAGTTAGTTGTAGTTGAGTGATCTTGTGGTGATATTTTGCATTGTAGTGGTGATTTTTGCACATTGTAGTTGTGATTTTGCATGTTCTATCAATTTTGGAGTTGCTGGTTTTATCATTGCTGATTGTAGATTTCTCTCATATCTCTTGAAATAAAAATAACTTCGTTTTGGGTGTTGTCTCCTTGAGTCTCTTTGCTAGGGGCGACCCTATGGTTTTAATATCAGATTTTATCTTCAAGAAATGAATTTTATGGAAGCAAGTATCTCTTGAAATAAAAATAACTTCGTTTTGGGTGTTGTCTCCTTGAGTCTCTTTGCTAGGGGCGACCCTATGGTTTTAATATCAGATTTTATCTTCAAGAAATGAATTTTATGGAAGCAAGTCGCCCTTCTTGAGGGCCGTACCAAGTACAGCAGCATTGGGATTTGTGCTTGATAAAAAATAGAGGGGTTTTTGTGAGGTTTTGTCATTGGGATAGGGGTGCCTTCATCTTAGAAGCATTATGCACTTGATTCCAAGCAATTTGAGTGAGTAGGGAGAGAAGGGTGAGCTTTTAATGCATTCTAGGGTTGCTGTATGTCATATTTCAGTAGCTGGTTTGTCATATCAGAATTATGCAATTCATCTTTTGGGGCAGGGATTGAGTATTAGCAATCATATTTGGCATTTGAAGAAGTTCATTACAGTTGCAGCATTGGAGAGCTTCTAATCTTTGTTCTTTGCAGGCATTCTCTATCTCTTTGTAAGCTGAACAGTAGTACTGTCAGCATTTCTTAATCTATCTCTTCATGCTTTGTAATACCCCACTGAATAAGTGGAAGAGGCTGGCTTGCCGCCTATTTTACATTTTGAACTTGCATTGTAGTTCTTAGTATCTCCGCTATATGGTAGCTCCATTTCCCTTTGGGTTGGAAAGCACATTCTTGGCGTCGAGTTTACTTTCAGCATTTGTAGTTTTTAGGGATCCTCTGACCATATGTTCGTCCACCTTGGACACATTCTTGGTTAGAGTTACTCAGTTCAGCAGTGCATAAAGATCCTTTGACCCTATGCTCACACCTTGCCCATCTCGGGATCCTGGTGTACATTCTTGGTTAGGGTTATTTCCGCATCGTTTGGGTTTTCAAGCTAACCTTAATGGGTGCATGTTGTTTGTAATTGCATTCAAAAAATTGAAAAAAATTGGTTCGGAATATTTCATATTTTCTTAATAGATATTTAACCTTGAGTATGCTTCAGTTATGGAGACATCATGCTTAGAAGTATGTGCAACTGGTTGATGTCATGATATGGTTGTCATGTCCCCATTTTTGGCGAGCATCAGAGATCGTAAGATTAGCCTATCACGAGACCCTCGTAGGCTGACAGAGTGGTCAGAGGGTCGTTTCGGAGCTTGGCTCAGTGTCAGATTGGCAGTTTTGATCAATTGGCTTTCGTTCGGGCTCATTTAGAGACATTTTGCAGAATTGCTATTTTTAGCAGGTCCTGGCAGGCAGTGTGGGACCACTGCTATTTTTTTAGCAGTATGGCTTTGGCGGCATCCGGAATCACTTCAGAGTTCGTCAGCATCAGACGGATCGGTAATCAGATGAGTAACGAGGAAAATATTAATATTTAATTGTATTGATTAAATATTAATTATTTAATGATTTATAATATAAAGTTATAATTTAAAATTATAACTTAAGTGATTGCCTTGAGGGGTGCGCCCATCATCAGAAGGGGCCAGTTTGGCAATTAATAATTATTATTAAATATTTCACAGAGACTATGGAATAATTAAAAGATTAAAATGTGAATATTTAATTAAAACCCTATTCTTAAGGAAATCGCACTTTTCAGCTTAAGAAGGGTTTTGCATTGGTTTCTGAGCCATTATGACATTGGAGAATCAGAATTTGATCAAGACTTCGTCAGAGAACGGAAGCCTTAGGGTTTCGTCTCGATACATTGGAGAACGGGCCATCTCCAGTGGGAGCGATTCAGAGGATGTGAAATAACATCCGATTTATTGCCAGGTAGAGGAATTTCTTCATCCAAAAGAAATTACAGAGTTACACAGAGTTATTTCAGCAGGGTTTCAGACAAGTTCCTAATCCAGAAGGGTCTGCAGTAGAGAGGCGCCTATATTCATCATATACAAAGAATCTTCAGAGGGCCGTACAAATTATTTATTGCAGCTGTGTAGTACCAGGCCGTACCAGCCATTGTACTTGGCCGTACCACTGAAGAAGGCCATACCTTATTCTCCAGAGTCAAACGCCTTCATCTCACATCTTCTGAGATCATCTGTCAGGGCGCATCAAACCATATCCAGAGGTTGCTAAGGGAGCCGTACCTTTTATATTTATTATTGTTGCAGCCGTACATTTCTGACAGGGCCGTACTTGTATGGAAAGAGGCGAGTTTGTGATCTTTAGGAAAACGCCTATCATTTTAAATACCAGTTTGCATCCTTGGTGGCACTAGGGAATAAGGAGTGATCTGAGGTTGCCAGACAGGAGGAACAGAGGGGGCCGTACCTCATTTGATTATTTGCTGCTGTCAGCCGTACTGTGCACAGCAGGGCAGTACCTTCTTAAGCCGTACTCTCTCACAGAGGAAATCTCCATTCTTTTTGACCATTCATCAACTGGCATCTTCTATTTTGGCGCATATCTCCAGAGCAATACTGAGTAGCAACTGACAGAGGAGGAAGTGGATGTTCAGCTCAGCCGTACCATTTATCTGAAGATCATTCATTGCTGTATCAAAAATCAGGTTTTCAATATTCACTGTCTTTTACTTTGCATGTCATCAAGTCTTTATTGTAATAGTTGCAGAAGAACAAATTATGATCCAGATTCAGTATCTGTATTAGGGTTTGAGATTTACGAAGTGAAATCATTTTTTTCAAAGCATTAATTTCATGTTTCGAGATTAAAACGTACCATTTCATTTATTGTTCAAAACCCTTGAAAACGGTCAAAAAACTCAAAACCTTCAGAAAGTCAAAAAAAAACTATCAGATTTAGAGCAGAGGGAAACTAGGGTTTCTACAGTGGTATCAGAGCTAAATCCTGCCATCCTGAGGGTTTAGCCGTCTTCTGCAGCCGGAACAGTTAGGGTTTTACCAGGCATCATTCTTTCAGGCGAGCTTTGGTTGACATGTAACAGGGTTCGATCTGGCAGCCGGGAAACATGGCTGACAGAACTGATAGGTATTACAGGACTGATAGAACAGTTGATCTTAGAACAGAGACTCCTTACAATAACAGAGGTCAGAACCGTGCAGAGGTCTTGCATGCACTCAGAGAACTTAGTGCAGGTCAACGGCGGTCAAATGGTGTATTACAGCAGGTGGCAGTTGCACTTCAGAGACTGGATACTCCGAGGAGATCGTCACCACCTCGTGACGATGACAGAAGTGTTACAGGTTCGCGGAGAGCTCCTAGGTCAGTGTCACGGACAGTGGATAGGCCTACGAGGCCCACCTTCACGAGACAGGAGCCCGTTGAGGATATACCAGGTGAAAGGTATGAGGGTTTGTTCGCCGGCACACTTAGGGCAGCAAACAACGAATGGCAGTTAGAATCACCTGAGACCAGTGAAAGGATCTCTATTGACAGAACACCGCAAAGCATAGAAAGAGAAGTGTTTAGCATGTACCAGGAGTATAGTATTCTACCACAGAAGATTAGAGAAAAACTTCCTTTCGTGAGTTACCTGGATGTGCACCCGAGTCTTTGCCATAAGACGGAGTTCGCAAAACAGAACTATCTCACTACAGCTCGTGAGTTGTTTACACCTGGAAAGGATAAAGAATCTACATCTGATGATTATACAATTCTTCATGAGAGTGATTTGGTATCTTCAAACCCCTATGAAGTAGGCAGAAATTTAGGTGATGAGTTTGACAGAAGTGCTGATTTAATTCGAGAACACACTAGCACAGCTTCGGGTAATGGCTTACCTACATCGTCCTTGCATGAGATGACCCGAGAAATTTCTGCCCTGAAGGCCACTTCTGATTTTTATAACAGCGATGGTGAAACTTTGCGTGAGCATGATACAACAGCTGTTTCAGAGGTGCAAAGTAACCCTATTGAGTCGTCACGTGAAGAGACTCCAGAGTTGGGTACTACAGATGCAGTTGGTATTGAGGACTTATGTTATGATGAGTCTGATTTTCCGGATCAGACCTTTGAAAACCAGCTAGAGGATTCGTATGTTGACACGGAATCCCAGGATCATGCGTTGGATGAGCATGCAGTTACTTGTGGAGTAGAAGCGTGCGAAGATATTGTCGGACCAGCAACTTCTACCGTACCAGTTGAACCATCCTTCGAGGTACAGAGCAGCAGTACCTTAGATGTTGAGGTGTGCATGGTTGAGAGCACACACGATGCTGCAGATCATGAGGAGAGTGATGACGGATCAGCGTCATATCATAGTGCATATGGTGAACCGGAAATCTTGTATGGGGGTCGTGAGTTTCAGAATCCTCATCATTTGGTTGGGCAACTACATGTGGATGACACTATGATTACTACCGCCCTTGAGCATTTTGACGTTGCTCGTCGGATGTTGACTACCTACAGTTGGAGTCCTTCTTCGACAGATGAGCACAGTGATAGTGGTTTTTCCCTTGCAGTGATACATGCACTCCGAGAAGCAATTGGAACGATGAAGCAAAATTACCTCAGATTACTAGCAGACAGGGATTTCCTTCTCGAGTGGGATTGCATTTGTTATGATGCATGGAAGGGAAAAGAGGAGCGGATCGCTGAGCTCACTCATGAGCGTGAGGTGACTATGGATTCATTGCAGAGCACCCAGTTGGCTCTTCGAGAGTCACAGTTACAGATTGAGAGGCTTACCGTGGCGTTGAGGTTAGCACAGTCTTCACCACCTTTGGATATCGTTCAGTCTTGCATGGCAGTGGTTGGTGAGGAGTATACACCCATGGTTCATAGCAGTGAGGGAGATGTTGAGGATGAGGTTACATCCCTCACGGTCACAGGAGCAGTTGATACAGATAGGACGAGTGCACTCGATGAGAGTTGCAGTGAGCCACGCGTTGCACCAGGTTCTCATGAGACTAGTCCCGTGATAGGTGATGCAGGGCAGATCATTGATAGTTCCTGTGACATGGTTGTTGAGACACTGGAGAGTTGTGTGACAACCCTTGATACTTGTCCATCTTCACAGCGGATATTCAGAGTCTCATCCAGTTGGGAGATTGGTACTTGTGATGATTTGTTTCCCTCTCTTGGAAGCAAATCAATCTTTTCATCCGATGCAGTTGACTATGATCAACAACTGGTTGAGCCAAGTCAGGAGTACAACTCAGTTTATTATTCTAGCGATTCAGAGATGGATGATTCAGATCAGGATGGAGTGATTGTGCAGTTTGTGAATAATCCATTGTTTGAATTTGATGGTGGGGTGATCTATGATAACCCACTCTTCGAGTTGGACGCTGATCGTACTCTTGACGTTAGTTCTGAGTTGAGTGATGATCGTAGTGTTTGGGATTGTTCTAGTGCATCGCAATTCCAAACAAAACTCACAGAGGAGTTCAATGAGGTGTACACGGTGAGGAGTGCTTACAGTTTTGTCTTTGATCCACCTGTACATGATTCGATGCACCATACTTGTGCACAGGGTGATTCTCTCGGTACAGTCGAGGGGAGTGATTCATTCGGTGTGCAGAGTTACCATCTCACAAGATGGGATTAGCGGATGCAGGTATTTGACTCGGCAGTTTGCGGGGTATTACTTGCAGGGGCAGCAGTCTGTTATCCATCATGCCGATGTGTATTTGACAGGGCTTGATACTTCTATGTCGCAGATTTTTCATACAGGTACATGGTTACGGGGCGACTATGGTGTTAGTTGGCATGATGGTTTGGACAGTTATCACATCCATGAGGGTTTAGCAGAGGACAGGGAGAGATTCAGGATTGTAGATGCTTCTAGAAATTTTTATCTCTATATGACGGATGGATGTAGATTCATATTGTATTGGGATCCCGGTGGCGACAGCTTTGGCACAGAGTTTTGGATGGGTCCCATTGTGATACTTCACTATTCTCAGCATGGTGAAGTTGGAGGCAGTAGAGCGCAGTGGCAGCCTGAGGAGGACCGTCACGACAGACTTTTACGCTGGGTTTGGGATCCAGGTGATTGATTGCACAGTTGAGTTTTGATGATGCTCTGAGCGGTCGTGATGTGTGGGACATTTCACAGTTTTTTTTTCGGGCCTTCCGAGGATTGGAGTTTCTTTGCAGTGGAGATTGCTTGGGGTCAAGCAATTTTAGGGAGGGCGGACTGTAATGTCCCCATTTTTGGCAAGCATCAGAGATCGTAAGATTAGCCTATCACGAGACCCTCGTGAAGTACGTGAGTGAATTCGTTTGAACTTGGCTCGATGTCCAGTTAGCCGGTTTTGATCAATTGGCTTTTCGTTGAGGAGGGCTCATTGGAGACATTTTAGCGAGAATTACTATTTTTAGCGAGTTCTTGGCGAGAATTATTAGGACTACTTTGCTATTTTTCGCCGATATGGCTTTGGCGGCATCAGGAATCGCGAGTTAAATTGACATCCGGTGGTCGATGTCGGATGAGTAACGAGGAAAATATTAATATTTAATTGTATTGATTAAATATTAATTATTTAATGGTTTATAATATAAAGTTATAATTTAAAATTATAACTTAAGTGATTACCTTGAGGGGTGCGCCCATCATCAGAAGGGGCCAGTTTGGCAATTAATAATTATTATTAAATATTTCACAGAGACTATGGAATAATTAAAAGATTAAAATGTGAATATTTAATTAAAACCCTATTCTTAAGGAAATCGCACTTTTCAGCTTAAGAAGGGTTTTGCATTGGTTTCTGAGCCATTATGACATTGGAGAATCGAGAATTTGATCAAGACCGTCGAGCGAATTATAGGGTTTAGATCTCGATACGATGGAGAAACGAAACCATCTCGATTAGAATGATTGAGAGGATGTGAAATAACATGGAGTTATTGCCAGTGAAAATGGGAAAGTACAGGGGATTCTGAGTTATTTCAGCAGGGTTTCAGACAAGTTCCTAATCCAGAAGGGTCTGCAGTAGAGAGGCGCCTATATTCATCATATACAAAGAATCTTCAGAGAGCCGTACAAATTATTTATTGCAGCTGTGTAGTACCAGGCCGTACCAGCCATTGTACTTGGCCGTACCACTGAAGAAGGCCATACCTTATTCTCCAGAGTCAAACGCCTTCATCTCACATCTTCTGAGATCATCTGTCAGGGCGCATCAAACCATATCCAGAGGTTGCTAAGGGAGCCGTACCTTTTATATTTATTATTGTTGCAGCCGTACATTTCTGACAGGGCCGTACTTGTATGGAAAGAGGCGAGTTTGTGATATTTAGGAAAACGCCTATCATTTTAAATACCAGTTTGCATCCTTGGTGGCGCTAGGAAATAAGGAGTGATCTGAGGTTGCCAGACAGGAGGAACAGAGGGGGCCGTACCTCATTTGATTATTTGCTGCTGTCAGCCGTACTGTGCACAGCAGGGCAGTACCTTCTTAAGCCGTACTCTCTCACAGAGGAAATCTCCATTCTTTTTGACCATTCATCAACTGGCATCTTCTATTTTGGCGCATATCTCCAGAGCAATACTGAGTAGCAACTGACAGAGGAGGAAGTGGATGTTCAGCTCAGCCGTACCATTTATCTGAAGATCATTCATTGCTGTATCAAAAATCAGGTTTTCAATATTCACTGTCTTTTACTTTGCATGTCATCAAGTCTTTATTGTAATAGTTGCAGAAGAACAAATTATGATCCAGATTCAGTATCTGTATTAGGGTTTGAGATTTACGAAGTGAAATCATTTTTTTCAAAGCATTAATTTCATGTTTCGAGATTAAAACGTACCATTTCATTTATTGTTCAAAACCCTTGAAAACGGTCAAAAAACTCAAAACCTTCAGAAAGTCAAAAAAAACTATCAGATTTAGAGCAGAGGGACACTAGGGTTTCTACAATGGTCATGGTAAGTTGGGTGACAGTTGGTATCTATGAGGTGGTTAGATGGTTGAGACTGTTGGTTTTCCATGAGAAAGTCTTAGCTACTGTAATTATCTGCTTGTGTGAATGTAACAAGGTTGGTTGGTTGATTGACATGTATGCGATTGCAGACGCTGAATACCCTGATGAAGAAGTAAGGTTGATGTAACTTGTTGAAATATTCCGAGCCAATTTTTTTTTGTTTTTCAATTAACAGATTCCAACATTACAAGCAAGTACCCGTTAAGGTTAGAAGATAAACCCAAACGTACGGAAATAACTCTAACCAGTATGGCGCTGATGATGGCGAGCATTGGTCAGAGGGTCTTCTACTCTAAATGCTTGAAAGGGAACTCAACGTCAAGTATGTGCTACCCAATCCAATGCGGAGTGAGGGGCGACCATATGACGGAGTGAAAACAAAGCAATGCGTGAAAGGAACTACTGACAAGTGAAACACTCAACACCCAGAATGTGCTTGCTGACCCAGAGAGGGTGAGTAGCGACCATAGGGCGGAGAAGGATTACAAACAATAACAAATGCTGAAAGAAGAACACTACAATATGATAAGCAAGGATCTAAAGACTGTCAGTACTACTGCCAGCATACAATTGAAAGATGACAACTTGCTATCAATTACAATTCAACATATGTGAAGCTTGCAATAATATTAGAACGTTCCTTTGCTGAGAAAAGAGACTGAAAATGAAGGAATTAATTAATAGATCCAACCTCGTTTCAAGCTTGCCCACCCACGATGAAGTATGCCGCGAGATCTTGAGATCCTTTCACACCCGTCAAGAACAAGGTGCAGATTTCTTCAATCTGTCTGACAGACCTGTGTTTTTCATCATAGAACAGCACATACACATTTCTTGGAAAGCTCGTATCTCCCTTAAAACTCAATCAAACAATCTAAAATTGAATGCAAAGCACAAGTAGGATGATGGCGTCCAACTTAGGAACAAGAAACAGGACCAAAGACCAGATTATATTTAATAGCACGAATCCCAAGAGTCTGCAGATGGTACGGCCCAATACAGGGGCGATTTTCATTTATAAAATCAGACAATGCTCCAAAAAATCTATAACTTTGCACATTGAGGTGCCTAGTCTAGACCAATGAATTTGTGCAATACCCATAAGACATATTTTTGTATTTTTTGAACTACAAATGAAAAGGTGGGTCTGCTGTAGCAAACTTGCAATTCTAGAATAAAGCTAAAATGCAGAAAACAGAAAGCTAAAGACTTATCATGCAGATTACAATGCAATAATTCCAAGAACTCACAACTAGACTAACAATCATCACTAGTCGTTGTCTTACAAACGAGAAGAGATGCCCAATGCTAGGAGGTCTTCATCCCTCGAAGTGATCCAGAATCAATCCGGCAGCATAACGGTGTATTTTTCCAAGATGATCAAAATGATGCACAAGACTCCTTTTTATAATCTTCGCTTGACTTCACGAAACCCTAGAATCTGATTTTAGGTCAAAATCCCCTCTCCTCAATGATGGGCGTACTTTTGCCTTCAAGCTCTTGATTTAATATTTCATTTAAATATTCAACTTTGAAATATGCGCCTATCATAATCTTGCTTTGACTTAGGGAATATTAAAATATTCTTTTAATGAGGGCGCCACCCTCAATGACCCCCTTTTTAAAACAACATTAAGTCATTAAGTCTAAGCCAAGGGTCAACATTAAAATATAACATTTTAACGTGACTTTTTAATTTAAATGACTTAACTCATTTCTCTGAAAATGCCCTGAAGCCAATACTGATGAAGTCAACTGATCAAACTGAAACCGGAAGTCAACCAACCTGAGCTCATCTGGAACTGCCAAAAATAGAATTTACTAAAAATAGTAAATTCCAAAAAGTACTCTGAATGCTGAGACGAGCATATCACTGCGAAGCCCTCTGAAAACCCAGAAGGAATCCGCCATTAAAACTATCATCTCCGAGCAATGACCTCCTCAAAATTAGGAAACCCTAATTTTAACTTCCGACTAGCCTCCGGGTTCCCAAGGAAAGGCTAACGGTCACTGAAAATGTCAGGCTTGAAAAGGGGACATTACACTTGTTTATGACTGCAGAAAACAAGTATGCTATAAGTTTATAGTTTGAGACTTTGCAAAGTGACTAGTCTTGAATCTTTGTATTCTGAATGATATAACTGTGACAATTCTTTGGTGGTAGGTTTTTATCCAATAAGGGTTTCTCATGGAAATCTAGTTTCTTATGTTCTACGGTTGCATATTCTTTCCTATATTTCTTACAAAATTGCTGAATAGATTTGATTAAATACTTTGTTCTTTGATCACATAATCTTATGTTCTGTATCTCAGTTTATTGGTTGACTGTATTAGGGATATTATTCGCAACAGCATCCAGTAATTCATGTCTGTCAATGTAGCCTTACATGCGTGACTGTGTTCCTGTGTCCTTAACTGATGTCACCACATGTCTTCCCTTGCCATCATTGCACAACTATCATGCCAACATGTCACCCTTTCAGTGATGCCATGTGTTGTTTTGTCAAATAAATTTGATTGCTGGTTCTATTTTTGAAATGGCTTGCATCTAGATGTCTTCAGGCCTGTGACTACGTACTATCTGGCTTATGTCATGGCTATCCTCCAGTTCTTCCATGATTTCCACCTGCTTTAAATTGACTCCCAGATTTTGACACATAATTGTCTGCAGATACAAGACTTGTGATTGTTCTTGTCATGTAAAAGGGGGCTAAAATTTATCAAGGAAAAGGTAAAAGTGGGCTTAATGAAGAAAATATAAACATTCTAAGGATACATGATAGGAGAGCTTGTTAAAAACCATCTTACTTCCACTAGCACCCAACGACAAGATATGAGAGGAGAGCATCATTGAGTTGCATTTTTTCACAAGTGGCCCTTGAAGTTCATCACCATAAGCAATCTCTAATTTGGGATCCGATCAGCTGTCTCCATCAGTCAGCCAGATAAAGATTGCATTAAAATAGTGCAAAAATTTCACAGCATGCATTTTATTCTATTCATTTAGTCATTCTTGTACATTTGACAACAATTTTCTGATTTTTGGTTACCGTTGTGTTACAGAATGGTTAGCTACCCAGTCACAAGCTACCATAGGTTATCACAGATTTTTAAAGATTCATGGGCCTTCATGGGTTTTATCCAATAACTGGACGCTCATGGGTACTCGTGGGCTTTAACCAATCACTCCAAGTAGCATATGGGCATTTGTGGCTTTTGCCAATCATTTTATTCTCATGAGCATTTCATTTCATAAAAAACACTGTCCCTTTTTGATCCTGCAAGCACATGATTAGTTTTGCATGAACAGTGAATAATCTTCTACAAATAAGTACACAGGGTTAGTCATATCTCTGAATGGAGTCTACTACACAGTCAGTGTACCTAGGTCAAATTGGAAACTCTGATGCTGTCCTTAGTCAAACTACTTTTGTAGAAATTCAACAGTCACAAGTGCAGAATTCTAGTTAAATACTTCTCAGGAGGTCAAGTTGAGTAACATTTTGATCAACCAAATGTTAGAATTCAAAATACAGCATATAGGATTCCAGAATGATGAATTCAAGAGTTTTAAACTTGATGAAAGTCAATGTTGGCAAAAAGCCGTTGGCAATGTCAATCCTGGTTAACACCATGGAGAGCCATCCTCGCTTGTGCCCTGTGGTTTATGTAAATTTTATATCAAATGTGCATAATGCAGATCATATGGTGTCATAACTCAATCACCTTTGAAGTTTTCTCTGAACCGTGCTGATGCCTCTATGCACCAGGAGCCCTCAAATCTGTAACTATTATCTATCTGTATCCACTCTGCTGAACAAGCATAAGGGCAACCCTTTTGAGGAGGTCAGTTTTGTACCAAATTATGTCAAATACGTTTTCATGGTATTTAGTATTTGGTGAGATTCCAGAAAAAGTGGTTACCCGACCCTTAGCTTATTGGAGTTTTTGCAACACTTCATCAGGGTTTCATGTTTTGATGAAATTTCTTGTAGTCCCTTTTCAGTATGCATGTGGATAATTAAGTCAAGTATGTGATAGCTTTGGTATCATCTATTCCTTATTATCCAAGAGAAAATTTATTCAGAGGCAAACATTTAGCAGAAAAGTACAATAGGAATTTTTTGAAGTTGTGACCTCTTTAAATAATTGTTTGGAACGTTTTACTCTGAGTGGCTTTCAGGAACAACAACAAAAACAGCTGGAACTCTTATTAACTCTAGGAACAGTTGGAAGGCTGCAGCAAGGGACTGAGCATAGTTCTATTCACGGTGAAGAGAATCCAGATGATAGTCAAGGCTATGCTGAAAAGGAAGGATCAAAGTTGAAAGGCCTGAAAGCAAACATTAATAGGAAAGATACAGTTCAGAAAAATGAAACTTCAGATGCTCATCATGATTACGACAATTCAATCAAGGATGCACAACATCTGCATAATGCATCATTGTCCCAGTCAAGTAGGAAGAGCAACACATCTAAATCACCAGAAGTATATGGTAGTTATAGTGATCAGGTCAACAATTCTGAGAGTCAGATTCTTTCCTTCACAAGTCCAGCAGAAATGAACCCTTCAAATATTCCAGAAGTGCAAGCTACAGTTCAAGACTTCAGATCAAAATGTAAGGGTGATGATGATCTTGGAAGAAATATGAAGGAGAAAAGTGCTGGGGAGGGCTCTGGTCTCTAGATCACAGAGGAAAGAGAAGTGTTTCATCAATATCAATTTTCATCAGCCAAATGCAATCCTTCCAATCCTATAGTCCTGGTATATTATGGAATGCTAGCACTGCACAAGCCTTCACCTTGCAGTGGTCATGCGTGCCAGTTGCATTGGATTTTCACTATTTATATATACACAAGATGGATTATATTGCTCAGCTGAGTGGCTAGAATTTCTTTAACTTTGTTCTTCAAACAATTATTGTGAGTTTCGTGCAGATTTACTCAATAATTGAATGTCTGAACATGCAGATGCTGCCATCTAGTTCATCTGCTGTATCTTAGGATAATAATGCAGTCTTGCTATTGTATACAATGTGCCTTTGCAGCCAACATATTCGTAGAATACAATGAATGCAACATATATGGCAACCAAAGAACTTACCAGGGGCTCTTCCTGTGTTTGCAAAGCACTGGAGTTTCCTATTTGGCTGGGCAAGTGAGTTGACATGTAGGGATAGATGAATGCCTGGAATGAAGTAGGAATAATCTCTTTTACAGAATGATTTGCACACTTTAGGCCAAGCTTTTCAATAATTCTTTTGTTCCTTTTATGTCTTCTTATGCGTTAGGATGTTGATGGTTTCTTTGTGAACACATGATGCTAATTGTCTACTGTGCTGGTTGGAATGTTGATAATTTAGCGTTCACATTGGAATTTGCATTATTGTCTTTTTATGATCCCTTTGCTGTGCAGCCTGTTATCAGATAAACTAGCAGAATGTTTACTGTCGTCAATCAAGAAAAACATGGTGGTAGAATCTAATGACTCAGTAACTATGATCATTTACTAATGGCGAATTTAATTCATTGTATTCTTGTTATGGTGTCGATAGTATTGATAATGTGGTATACATTTGTTTGCATGATAATAATAGAAATTTGATAGCAAGATGTTGAACCTATTTTTATATTTTTATAATAATAGAATTCATACAGAAAATAAGTTATTCATATTTTTTAAACGCTTATTGTTTTAATTTGAAAGCTTTCAAACATGGCACTGCAATTATTACCTTTACAGTTGCAAAATATCCCAAATTTTCTTGGATGCTTTTCTATTTCACATTTCAAGATCTTTGTTTTTTTTGGATAATGTGGCAAATCTGGAAGAGATAATCTTATGACAATTGCCTTGCTGCTTGCTGCTTGCTGCTTAAGCATTCCTTAAGCACTCAAGGAGTTTAGATTCAACAATAGAAAATGAATTGTGAAAATGGGTTTAAGCCATTAATGCCAACAAATATAAACGCAACACATTAAGTTCAAGCTTTTACAAATTATTATTTTTTAATGCAACTTAGAAATCAAGAGCCCATATACTTACATAAAGCAATGCCAAGAGCGACAATGGCCGGAGAAGTGTGTCTCTATGAGCTTAAATGGTTCAAGGGAATTATTGTTGTGACTAACGCACCCAGGTTCTTAAAAAACGCAGGGCCTCTCGTTTTGAGTAAAAAACAAAAATTGTTACAAGGCAAATTGGAGAAATGGTTTCTTTCATGGCTTTCTATATTGTTGACCGAGTTTATATCTCTGTTAATTCATTGTTCTTCAAATATAAGTATGCTCCTTCACAGCTTCTTCCTTTTCAGAGTTTTTTAATATCCAGACTTTAGTTTGTCATTTATTATGGTTATGGAATTTTTGTTTCACTTGTTACAAGCTCTTTTCGAACTAAAGGTTTATTTGAGTAGATGGAGTGTTTATGACTATTGTTTGTCTATCTAGTCTCTAGAATGCACATTTCACTGTAGTTATTAACTAACTGAAAATCAGAATATAATGGATTTGTTATTTTCAATTAATTAATAAATATGGTCAAATGTGCATTCTGGGGGTTGCATAGATGTTTCATAGATGTTTCGGTACTTCTAAATTCTCCATCCTTTCCTCTTTTGTCTTTACTTCAATTATTTAATTATTTTCTAAAGTCACGTCTTCAATTAATTAAATAATTTTAATTATTTAATTAATTCATTTATATCTTTATTCCCCCTTGATTAATTAAATATATCACTAATTAAGTCCATTTCTTTCTAAAATTAAATAGATCTTTATTTATTTAATTATTTATACCACTTTCTATTATAATTAAATAATTATTTGAAATATTTAATTATTCATTAGTCTCTTCTCTCATAAATTAGGTCCACCTTTTTGAATTTTGAATTAAATCATTATTTAATTCAAAAGGTCTTTTTTGTCACATTCCTTTATAATTAAATAATTATTTAATTTCCTCTCACCTCTTTGTTCGTGCTAATCTTATTTTTCATATCAAGTCTTTATCTATCCATGTCTCAGTTAACCTCCACCCTTGATTAAATTATTTTAAATTTAATCTTGACTGTCAATCCTTATCATTTGCCTTAACCCTAGTCCATACTATATCTTTCATTCTTGGCCATTGATTATTGACATTCAATCTTAGCCCTTCATTGTCTTTCCTATAAAAGACCTTATCATTGTCCTTTGTCACCTACCTTTTTGCTATCTAGTCTATTGCATCCACAAGCTATCTAAAGTCATCTTGCTATCAAGTCCACTATCAAGTCAAGTGCATTCATAGTCAATTAGAATTTTCAATATTTTACTTAATCATTGTCATTAGGCCCTATTTGCATACTCGAAATCTGAGGGCAATTATTATATTCAAGCAAAATGGAGAAGTGCAATGAAGGTGAATCAATGGTGGCATGAAGACTTTTTGGTAATATTGTTTCATGTTTTATGTCTTTATGTTTATTTGTGCTTCATTGTTTATTAGGGTTTATTTATATGCTTTATTGCCTAACCTTTTTAATTTTAGCCTTGATGTACAAATTCAACTTTCTGTATTTTGTTTTATTTACTATGATTATAGCATTTGTATTTCTCTTGTTTAGTTTTTTTGAATAAAAGATTTGAGGGATTCAATTGTGTGTTTTTCTTTTTAAGCTTTTCTACACCTAAGTTGGTCTAATGGTGGAGAACTTGTACTCTTGAAAGAGAGGTCATAAGTTCAAATCCTGTAGGGGGTAGGGTATGTACACCTCGTATTGTGAATCACAAGTTAGGTGCCTTTTGCATATTAGGAGTACGAGATAGTCCCATATACTTTAAGTCATCTATAGACCCAAAAACAGATCGCCATGTATCATGGACTATAAAAGGCCTTTCCTTTCTTTTTAAATTAAAAACCTATTTTTATTATTTTATGCATCTTAGAATTTATGAGATAGAAACATGTGGCTTCATCTCCATGCATGCACTCACTAAAGCATTACAATTCAAAGTTTGAAGCCTATTTTGCTTCCCATTTATAATACTAAGCGAGTATATTTTTTTAGTTTCAAAGACGATGACACTTTTCATGATCTAATCATTCTTTCCTCCTCTCGTTGAATTCTTTTAAAGGGAATGGTGAGATGAAGGCAATTATGTTATATTTCTTTGGGGATTGCTATAAAAAGTCTTGAGGTCTTTTGAGCCTTTAGAAGCTTATAGGTTGTACAAGATGATGAGAAGTGTTACACAGTAGTTTATTATTTCTTTCCCATTTCCAGAGATAACTGTTTCAACCTACTATGCTAGTAAGTGTGACATTTGTCATGTCTTGGTTGCAAATTACCTCGGAAGGTTTAATTTTGAATTTTAATGTTTTTAAACTTAATTTCTCACTCTCGAATTGAGTGAGAAGGCGGTATTGTCACAATCACATTCATTCTTTCACCATCATGTATTCGTGGGTTCTTCTTTGGAGTTAATTTTTTTTTAAAAAAAATTCTTTGTTCTGTAATTGTGATTTTTAGGTTGCCAATGTTCAAATGCTAGAGTCCATTCATTGATATGACCCTTGAATTAAAGTTTTTGAGTGAGTTTTGCTACATTCTATCTCGATTAAGCACCTACAACAACCAAAGTTCATAGGGAGGAGAAAATAAGAATTAATAGAGAAGGCAGATAACCAAGTAAGAGAAAAGGAAATTCAAAGTTATCTAAAGGGACGACAAAAAAAAAATGCCTTTACACAAGGATTCAACATAGAAGTTTGGCACAATATTGTTTTCTTTTGGGTATGTGGTGCTTAAAATTTGTGACTTTAATTTCATTGATGTACATGAGGTTTTCATTTTTTATTTTTTTTAGAACAAAAGGCTTATAGCCTATATACATGAGGTCTTCATTGTTCATTAGACTAAAAATGAGTTATTTTTTATTTTTTTAGTTTTTTTTACATTGATGTTTTTATCACATTTTTGATCCATCATTAAGAGAATATGATGATTTTTAATAATCATATTTTATTTTCAATAATTTTAGAAAACTTGATGACACATGTACTAATAGATAGTGAGACTTGACAATGCCAATGAATAAAATCCTCATATTTATGTAGAGCAACAATTAAGCCCAAAACATTTTCTTGTTTATGATTGATATGGGAAATATGCACATATTGTCAAGGAGAGTGGAAGACCATACCCCACTTTAAAGTGGCCTAACATTGACGTCCTTAGATTGGCATTAGAACCATGCTTAAGCAAACATCTCCCAAGTTCAACGAGAACACTAGTTGTAACTCTAAAATGTTAGAGTTGATGATTGAGCCCCACAACTCATATAAATCACTTGCAAGCAATTATCGTATCACAAAAGAGAGATCTAAGCAAGATGATATGCCCAACAATTTGAGAGATTGTATTGATGCACTAACCTGAATGAATGATTACAATGAAAGCTGAATGCTTACAAAAGAAAAAAAAAAAACAAACCTTAGATGAGGGCTTGATTAGATTGAGACAAGTGTTATCATATAATGCAATGGGATAATATGTGCTAAAGATAGCTCAATCTAATAATAAAAAAAAATCCTAAGTTTAGTTCAAGTAATTAAAGTAAAAAGTGTCTAATAATTAACTAATGATTAATTAATTATCATATAATTAATTATTTGCTCCAACACCCCCCATAAGATTAACTTAGGGAGAAATTAAACAAATGATAAATGATGTAATGATGGATGCAAAATGGGTTCTAGCTTGAAGGCTTGATGAGGCACCCATGAACAAACAATTGAAATCTCTCATAATTGGAGAAAAAGAGAAAATCTCATGGGAAAAAAACTCTTCTCTAAAAGAGATAAAAAATGAAAGTGTACATGTGACAATGAAATGTAAGACTCAATATGTCCCCCCAAGTGTTGCTTTGGTCACATAAGTACAATCAAGATTCCCCCATAGGAGAGGAAAAATGAGACAATTAATCCCCCCTAGAAGGAAGAAGCTTCTCTGCCGAAAGTGAATGCTTGAAGAAGAATGTCGAAGATCCAAAAACGACATTGTTCCTCTCCTTAGGAAGAAACACATCCAGTGACACATGTAGAAGAAACTCTCTCGGGAGAAAAGGTCTCATGATGGATGCCATGGAAAAATGCTCAAGGGTCCACATATCTGAATCAATTGAAGCCAATTCAAAAGAAGCAAATCGAAACAACTGCGAAGATACTTGTAGAACAATCTCCAAAGGCAATGCTGAAGTGATGATAGGTGGGTTGTAGCTATAATCAAAGAGTAGGTGAATATTCTCAAGTGTGTCCCCAATATCTACAATGTGTGACTCAACAAATAACTCTACAATGTCTAGCATGTAGTCATCCCACAAAGCAAAAACTTAAATACTTTAAACATCTTACTGAAATGAATTGATCTCTAAAGATGTAGGAGGTGTAGGAGATGGAAGCTCAACACAAGTCTCACGAACCAAGGTGGATGATGGAAGTACATATAAGTTCAAGTGACCAAACTTCTCCTTAGATTTATGATCCACTCTGGATGCATGAGAGTGAAGACAAGTCAATGATAGTGCAAGTTCATTTAGATCAAAATGAGAGAAGACAAAAACGAAAGACATGCTCTACTATCCTAATTGCAAGAATATCTCTATTGTGTAGTGTTAGACACACAAGACAATTGAGAGGGGGGTGAATCAATTGTATATTAAAATCATCAAACCCTCATAAATTCTTAAACCCTTATTAACTTTCAGATCCATATTAAGCATCAACAAAACCTAAACATATGAAACATTAACACAACAACACCAACAAAAGTGAACCAAATTTACGTGGAAAACCCTAATTAGGGAAAAACCACGGTGAGGATGAACTCACATATATATGAATAGAAACACCAAATATAATAGGCTCATTTTCAGAAGGGCTCACTGCCTAAAAGAGAAGAAAGGCTCATTGCCAAGGGCTCACTGCCTAAAGGACTCATTGTTTTGAAGAAACAAGAATAGAAGACTATTACAAGGAGGTTCACTACCTTAGACCAACAAGAAGATATACCACAACCCTACACCATCTGCAACCTTCGGCTCACTACCTCCAACAACTTCAGGTTCACTAAAAATGTAGACACCTTCTGCTCACTACATCTGGTAGCCTTAGGTGTTTAAGCTCGCACTTAGATCACCACACAATCACATTCACATCTTACAACACACCTCACAACATCTCCAACAATAACCTTGCTTATATATCCTTCATGACCTCAAACAATCTTGTTTAGGTTAGCCTTAATGAAACATATGCACCTCAAACATGCAACCAACAAATAGGTTGGCACCAAACATTTCCATGGTGGAAAGAAGTGAAGGCATACCACACTAAGGGTTAACTAGGACCCAAATCTACATCAACATGATTCACTACGCTTCCACAAACAACAAACAACTTCCACAATTAGCGTTAGCATGCTAGGTTGGCCAAACTTGCACTAACACTAACAAGCAACCACATACATGCCTCTCCAGGTCCGAAACAACTACGTGGACCACTTAGCAACATTTTGCAACATCCAAGAATATTCCAACACCATCAGAATATTCAAAAATACTGCCGTAACCACCTGAAACTGAAAAACACTTTCATTTTGTGCAACCAACTATAGTGTCAAAAAATTTACTTTACATTTTCACACTTTGTTTGCATCCCCTTAATTAATTGGACTTAATTAAGCCTTTAATTGGCCCAATTATGCATTCATAAGCCTAATTAATTTTGTTTTCCGAAAGGGAAACCCACATTTAATCAATGCCTACACTTAATTACACATCTTGGAAAATGTGTGCAAGACCCATTCACTGTCCTGCTTAAGTCTCAAGATCCATTTTTTAATATGTTTTTGGTGGCATTTTAATGATCTAAATTCAAATTGCAAAGGTCAGCTTGTGGTGTTTAATTGTCGGGTAATTAAGGAAACACCTATAAATATAAGGTCTTTTTATCAATTCAAATCTAAGTTGCATAATTCAAATTTCACAAGAGAAAATATTATTGTCAAGAGCATTGGAGAGCAAATTTATCAGTCAATTATTGCAGCATTCAAGATCCTATCATGATGTCAAGATTTATGTGTGTTCATGCATGTTTTTTCAGCTAACATTATGATGTAGGTTTCAAGTTTCAAGCATTCAAGAATCCAATCGAGCCATTTCATGCAAGATCCAATCCTTGGAGTGATGTGATAGACTTTAGTCCTCTAAGGGCATCCATTAAAGGGTTTGGTGAGGTGTAGCAAGCTTTGTTCATTCAACAATTCCTTCATTTTGCCATTATTTCATTATCAAGGTTTAAATACCCAACTACCCTTATCCACCAAAAACAAACATTTTTTTCCTCTTTTTGTGTGCATATTTGCAAGTAAAGAAGGATTGAAATTGGATCAAAAGTTCAATTTTGCAAAGTTGTCAAAGTTGTCAAGACATAGAAACTCACCTATAGGTTTTATTTCTGGATTTTTGAAAGTCAAACATGGGGCAATCGAAAGCTTAGATCCAGGATTTGAGGAATGCAAAAAGAACTTTCAGACCCTTGTACACAAACCCATTCATCCCTGGGCGAATGTCTTTCAGTAGAGCTTGAAACCCACTTTTGGGGCCAAGTACATACCATCTTAACCTTCTCAGATCTACTGGTTAATGGTTGTTTTTGTTAGTGTTATTATAATACTTTGTGTTTCAAGTGTTAGATCTCATAAGTTTGATTATTAATGCACTTTTATTCTTCTCCCAAAATTGTTGTTCAGTCATTTTTGTCATAAGGAAGTTAGGGTAGCATAGTGTCCAAACCTAAGGTTGACTCACCTTGAGGGTTGCAAGTTAATTCTAATAATTTGTGGCACTATCCCTCTTCCTAATAAACACGAAAAAGGTAGATTTGTGATTAGGTGGACACCTCCTTTTGCTTTTTGGCATAGGTCCCTCATTTTTAGGTCTCCTATCCATCTCCCCCCCTTTTCCTTTCATTTCATTGTGGTGAACCTGAGCTTGTACATCTTAAATTTTGATTTGGAGACATTCAAAACCCTAGATCTAGGTTTGCATTAGTGTGTTTTGTATTAGTGTGCTTTGCATTACACTTAGGGTTTAATTTTGCATGTGTTCATCACTTAAATTCATAAAAAATAAAAAAATTGCATACATTTTGCATACATTTTGCATTGTAGTTACATCAAGAGTGTCTTTCAGTCATTTAGATTCAAATTTCAGTTCAAAATTGTATTCCAAAATTTGTCACTTTGCTCACTATTTGTACTTGCATTAAGACACCTAAAATTGGAAAAATCTATTACAGAATTCACAGTCTGCAACCTGAAATAGAAAACTCAAACATCAAACCAGAAACACAAACTTTAATTTTTTCAACCCCTTTACAAAGACCCATTTGCCCTTGTGTGAACCTGTCCTTGTACAGGCGCTTTTTCAAATTTTTGGGCATCATTTTGTCCCTATTTGCTTCATTTCATTCTACTATTAGATCTGTGTTTCTGTTTTAAAAAACAAGAAATTATGTACTTTCTTGCATTAAGTTCAATTGGTCAAATTAAGTGCATTGTTTGAAATCAAAATTGGCATAAAAAAGACATAATTTTTAGATTTTTTGCACCTTTATCAAATTTGAAATATTGCATTAACATTTGCATTTTTAACAACTTCATCATGGATATGTGTTTTGGTAAATATGGGTGTCCTTGAGATCTTTGTTAGATGTTTCAAGTTGTGTGTTTGGTGATGACCTTAATGCAATTGAGCCTATTCATGAACCTTCACCTCTTAATGAATGTCCTCATGAGGTGGACATCTTAGGCCAAGATGAAGATAGCATGCGACAACTCATACAAGACCCCTTACACAACCTTGAGAACAATGCATCCTTCTATCCATCCATGCAAAGACCTCCTATAATCCCATCACTTGATATGTTCAACCTTTTACATCTTAAAATTGAAGCACAAAGCAAGCCTCAACCATCAATGATGAATGAACTTGTTAACAAGGACAATAGTGAAACTCTTCTTTCTTATGCTCATCGAGTTACTGATACACCCATTAAATTAGAGAGAGTTATGGTCAAGGCTTTAAGATCTTAAATAAACAAGGATGTGACATAACAAATGAGCATGAAATTGACAAATTGTTATAACAAATACCATCTGAGGATACCAAGGGGTTAGGATTCCAAGATCCTCCCCCCTGCACATCTCCTAAGGGGAAAGGTGTTCTCTTCCATAAGAACAATTAATACCTCACAAGGATGATAAGGTCACCTTAGATCCCCCACCTCCACCTCAACAAGTTTCCCAATCAAGCAAAAGACAAAGGCCTTACAAACTCAAGAAGTTGCAATTCCCTTGTCCTATGTACAAAAATGAAAAAGCTTTACACACACTTCTTAATCAAGGACTTATAATATTGCCACCTATCAAAGAAAATAAAAAAAGAAAAAGTACAAACATGTCTCATTGTTAATATCATAGAACTCTTGGGCATAGTACTTATGAGTGTCGTGCTTTAAAGAGAATTATTAGAGAATTTGAACCATTTTCACATCAATATGATTGTATAATCAATTAGCAATTGGTCACTTTGATCTTTGTCATGTGATAGTTGTAGGATCATATCATGCTCACTATTACATGCTTTACATTTAAATGCAAATCATTTTTTATATTGCAAGGAGCACATTCTCATCACTTATCTCAACTCATCCTTTCCCTACACTTGGGGGGTAAGGAGTTAGATAGCCTTGTCCTAGTACTGCTCTTATCATTGTCCCTTTGGCACTATAGTTGCTTTCCTTCCACCTATGATGAACAAGATTGGGATGCAGATGACCTGCTATATTTTGACTCACATGTGCCATACTAGTCTTTTCTTTGTTTTCTTTTCATGTTCTTTGTGATTGCATGTGCAAAATGTGATCCCACATGCTGTGCTGCTTGGCATGTATTTATATGTTTGTGAGCCTACTTTGGATGACCCTTGTCACTCTGTTGGTGCAAGGATACAAAGGAATCAAATATGTCATGACATTCTTCTATTTGTATCTTCATTCTTCTATCTGTTGTATCCATTTATATTTTCTCTTATCTTGTGTTTTTCTTTTGGGGACGATGCAAGGCATTGAGACATTTAGGTCTCTTCCATGTTAACCCAAAAGTTTCCCTTTGCTTTCAATCTATATGTGCCATTCTTTCTTTGTGCTCGTTGTTCCATGAGTTATTTGGGGTATGATGAGTGTTCCAAACTTGATTATATCACTGTAGCAAATACATAACATTGACCCCAGATCCATGGATCCCTTATGTGTTATCTTAGGATTGGATATGGGGGGAAACCTCCTTTCCATGATGTAGCTCTACTCAAAAACATATGTTTATATAGGGCTTTTCGAATAAAGGTCTCATATTTTGGTTTTTATCATTCTCTACTTTAAAGTAATTGCTCACAACATGGTGTTTAACAATTTCTTTAAAGTGGGGGCATATACATCCCCACTCATTGTTTACATATTCCCTTCAAAGTGTGGTCTTCTTACTACATGTGATGTGTCTTCTTGGTGGTGACATTGGGGTTGATGTCCTTCAAGAATGTGACCTTTCTTGACATATGACATTTGTTGATGATCAATGTAACACAACAATGTTAAACAAAATATTTCTACTCTATTTCTCCTAAAAAAGATAATTGATCTAAAGCCACCTATCTTTCAAGGTCTCTATAGTTGGTTTTCAACTGTGCTAATGTTGTTCAATGGCCTATGCAACTGTAATGTTCAAGGGGCTTGTTGGTAAAGGGATACAAACTGCATAGTACAAATTAGTCTAATGTTTGGGGGTGTAAATAAACATCAAAAGATAGAACAAAGCTTAGGGTAGTAAAACATGAACACATATATCCTTTAATTTAGACATATAAACTTCATAATGGGGTGATCCCACAATAGTGGTTTACAATTTTTGGCCAAACTGGACACTGAAATTATTTTTCTAAACTAAATCTTCACATTCAAGCACCTATAGCGGCTAAACTGTGAAGAATTTGAAGATGATGTAAACTAGAGTCTTGTCACATTTTGTTTGTAGATTCTAAAAATATTTTTTTGAAAATTTTTGGAATCAGATTGCACTTCTTTTTCCATCTCCCATGAAAATTGGTTTTTTTCAAAAAACAACATTTTTAAAAAGTGACGCACACCGTATAACGCATAACTTTTCTTCCATGAAGGATAAAATTATAATTCTTTCGAATTTAGATTCATAACTTTTATATCTAGTGCTTCCACTTGGTTAGACAATTTTTTATTGAATTATTTTTCTTTAATCAAGTTTCGAAGTCAAACCAATTACAATTCAGACATAGCAAGACTATATAATTTATAATTTTTTTTGTATATATCAAAATTCAATTTATTTTTTGTTGTTGGATAAAGGACTTCAATATCTGGTGCACTCATATTTTTCAAATTTTTGTTTTGATAATCTACTATTTTTCCACATATGCAGAACAAAGACCTTCATTTTCGGTGAAAAACCTATCTTTAATAAAACTAAAAAAACAAATACATAATAAAACCAAAACATATTAAAATTATATTCGTTGGATAGCTCATTCTGAGGACTACCTAATTCCAGTTGGGTTTGTGAATATTCCTCCATTTTCATCCTCAACCCGAGCTCCGAAGTGCCAAAATTCAGGGATTTTTTGTGTCTCAGGGGGGCGATGAGGAATAAAGAGGGTTCGAGCGAACCCCTAGGGGTTCGCTCGAACCAGGGTTCATTCGAACCAGGGTTCATTCGAACCCCCCTTGTATAAGGGGTTTTGATGGCTATTTTGGCGGGAAAGCATTAAGGAGGTTCACCTGAACCTAGGTTCTAGCGAACCCCTAATGGGTTCGGTCGAACCAATAGGTTCTAGTGAACCCCTAATGGGTTCGGTCGAACCAATAGGTTTGTACGAACCCCTAAAATCAAGTTTTTTGCTATGCATTCATTTTTTGTGAGTTTTCCTTCCTCACTTCAATTGTAAACCACTATTGTGGCTTCACCCAATGATCATTTCTTCCAACAACTGAAACCATAAAATGATACAATCCATAGAACAATCTATACCATTGCATTCACTCATAGTGCAAATTCAAGACATACAATCATTCACCATTCATAAACTTCAAAATCAAACAAGAACACTTCACCAACTCATCATTAAAATTCATAGATCAATAAACACAAAGAAATCTCATTCACAGATAATTCAATGGAAACAGTTTCAGATTTAGAATCTTCTATTGACTTTCATCAAATAAGAGACATTTATGCACAAAAAATTCACTAGCATATGAATGGTCATTGTTCATTGACATCACCATTAAAACTAATTATGGAAATAACATAAAACTGTATTGAAAACTATAAAAATGTCTAAGTATCTTTGCATAAAACTGTAAAAGCTTCTGAAACTGTAAAAATTATCCTAACTTTGTCCTTAGGTAGCTAATCTTTGTTCAATTAGCCGACCTTTACAACATGGAGAGGAAAAATACATATAGACAAGTCTTAATACTAATTCCTCCAATCAAAAATTTAGATCCACAAATCCAGGAGCAACGGGAGCTGCATCAGGTAACTGCCCATCATGATCTTCAGTTCAATTGTTGATGACTCTGTATCAAAATCTGGATGCAAAAGGAGAAGGTCAAACTACTAGGGATCCTTAGTTGAGCTTGTGTTATGATCCTGAAAAATAGGGGAGAGATGCCTAACTGGCCGTATCATCTGATGCTTCATTCAGAAAAGATATTACATAGACACCTCACTCCTTTGTCTTCTATTCAAGTATTCATCATAATTGTCTAATACTTGTCTAAGTATATCCACATCCGGCCCATCCACCCAATTGTCTTCAAATTTTATTATTTTTAACTCAACAGAGGTGAACTTTTGCATATCATCCAACTTAGCCAACTCCTTCTGAGCAATGTTTACTACCTCTTTGATGTCCATGAACCTACCAATCAGCAAATCATCATCATCTCCCTTATGCATTTCCTCTTGGAATCTATTATTCCATTTGTTCCTTAGTTCATCAAGAGGGAAACCATCATTTACAAGAACATATTCATTTACCATCATGGCTATAATTGCTTCTAACTCCACAATTTGATCTGTTAAATCCTTCCCAGCCTGTTGCACCTCATTCCTATGGGAAAAAATAAATGAAGTCCTGAATATGATAATGTTAATAGTTTTATCAATGAAATCCTCATTTCCTTCTTCAAGGATGGATTGTTCTAGGAGTGTTTGTTGAGGCAACTTATTAATTTCTTTCAATTTCCTCACATGCTCTTTGTATTCTTCCTCTTGCTTCTAAAGGGTCTCAACATATGTAGTCATATCATTGGCTGATTCCAATGCTTCTTTATGAACCTTGTGGCTTTCAACAAGCAATTCCTCCACCTCTTGGTTCAACCTATCATTCCATCTATCCAACATCTTTACCTTGCTTCTCATTTCAACAAGGTCACCAACTTCTTTCTTACTAAACAAAACTGGTGTCTCAGGAGCAAGGGATTGTATAGAAACATGAGAGGATGGGTCCTTTAAGAATCTATGCAATTGATCCAATTGAGCCTTGAGCTCATCCTTCCTTTGCTTTTCCTTTATAATCCTTGACTTAGTGGAAGATGCTACAATATCAATCAGGTCCATTTGTTGGTTCCTTGTGGGCCTTCCCAAGTTCATAGTGCCCAGTTGATAATCATTCAACTGCATCTCTTGTTTGTCCTTGTCCACCATAGGAATAGCACATTTAACTACAATCTCTCCAACATCTGTCAGTTTGGTGGAATGAAGGACTTGAGCCTTTTTCTTGGGCCTCTCCTCAATTTCTTTCATCATATCATCCTAGTTTAGGGACTAGGGTTGGACTATCTGTTTCTTTTCTAGGTTAAGCTTTAACCATGTTAGGGCAGCAAGAGGAGTAACCACTTGTTGTGAAGAAGTGGTAGAAGACAGAGGTTGTAGAAGTGTTACCTTAGGTTGGGACTCAACTTCTTGTTGCTCATTCTCTGCCATTTCTTTAGCAAGCCTATCAACTTCAACTTTCTCTCTTTCTTCCTCCAATCTCCTCTATTCCAACATGTCATCTCTTTGTTTTTCCAATTGCTTAACTCTCTCCCACATTTTGGATGCTTCTTGCTCATGCTTGGCTTGTTCCTCTACCTCCAACTTCTTTAGCAAGAGCTCTTCTTCATCTTTCTTTCTTTGGGCCTCCTCTGCAGCCTTGGCCTTGGCCTCAAGGTCTTCCTTTTCTCTCCTCTGCCCTACCTTTTCCTCTTCAAGATCATGAATCTTTTGTAAGAGGGCCAACTTTTCCCTTTATGCATTAGCTTTCCATTCACTTTCTTTTTGTTGTTGCAGGAGGTCTTCTTTTTCCTTATGCTTCCTTGCAAGCTCTTCAATCTTTGCTATAGCTTTAGCCTCTTGTTGCTTTGCAAGTGCATCAACTTGTGATTTGGCATCAACCTCCTTCTTTGCATCCTCAAATAGTTTCCATTGATCTTCTAGAGTTAGGACATATTTAGTTCCAACATCATGAATGTCCTTAGCATATGCAGTTACAAGAGGCTCATGGTCTAATTGTGTGGCCTCTGAATCAGTGTCTATATCATGAATCTCAACCTCTTTGTGCTTATCCTTTTCAGCTTGCTCATGGAGGTTTCCTGCAGGTACTTCCCTAGTAGATTCCTCTGAGAGAGAAGGTTGAGATGAAGCTCCTTCTCCAGTTGTGGTAGCTTCTACACCTTGTGATTCATGGGTTTCTTGAGTAGGTACCCCTAGATCAACATCTCCTCTAGAGCTAGGAGGAAAGTACTCCAATTGTTCCTTAGGAGTTGTCCTCCTCTTTGTTCTTCTATATCCTTGGGCACCTACTACTTTCCTCTTCTTTGAGGATTGAGCTTCTGGATCCTTTATCCTCATGACCACCCATTGAATGCTTCTATCCATCACTATCCTGGCAAGTTGTTTAATATCAATAAATTCTTCCTCATCCCAATTTATTGGATCTAAGCTTTTGGTACCTATATTTTCAGCTTCATACCCAGGGTCCAAAACTACATCATCTGATAGTGTATCACGAATATCCTCCTTTACCCCGTATTCAATTATCTGCGGGATGGTAAGCCTTTCATAATTTATTTTCCTAACATCATAGTCATCTTGCAAATCAATCCAAAAATCCTCTAACAAGTTAAAATGCTTATAAAAAATGGTAGGAGCTATGCCATTCATCTTATGCTCAGGGTCAAAATGTTTCCTTGCTGTATACAATCCCAACTTTAGATAGCTTAACTCTTTACACTGCCTTTGCAGCCAAATTGTGAACATAGCAGTATTCTCCCAACTTCATGGGGAATTTGTGGCATCCAAGCTTGTGTTTATTTGCAAATTTTGTATTGAATCCCATGGCCTGATATATAAACTCCATAAGAACAATCCTATCACTGCAACATCTTGGTAGTAGATGAAGGATGTCCATCAAAGCCTGCCAACCTAAAATAAGAGAACTTGGGGTATTGGATGTACCAATGTCTCCATTCAACAATGAAAGCCATGGCCTCCCTACTCATCATGTATCTAACATCTACTGTCAACCAGTTGATGATGACATAATGGAATGCATCATCGACCCTTCTATAGTGTAAATCTGAGGTTTGCAAGGTCAACGGATCATAGAGCTCCCATGCTTTCTTTTGTCCAGGAGCCTCTCCTAATGTTCCCACTGCATTCAATCCAAGGAATATGCCCCTTCTTGCAGCTGAATATATGACATATGAATTCATGAAGAAGTTTTTGTTTTTTCCTACCTTAAGCATATGGTTGTGCAAGTTATTTGATAAAACCATGCCCCAATCAAATTGTTGCCTACCATCCAAAATGGTTTCAATGAATAGAAACATCCATTCCTTAAAGTATGCAGAGTCTTTCTTCCCAAACACCCTAGAAAGCATCATGATCAAGTCATCTATTTCCTTCTTGAAGTCTCCCCTCTTGGGTTGTTCAGGAACCTTAGCCAAGGAATTCTTTTCAGTTCTCAACCACTTCTTGTTCATGTGGGACTTATTAGCTTCCTTGTCCTTGTTGAATAATTGTAGTGCCTCTACTTCAGTCAATTACTTGGGGTTCTTGGGGGTAGGTGCATTAAACAAGAATCTTATCATTTGTGGGGATAGATCAATGATCACATTCCCCTGGAAGTCCATACATTGTCTTGATAAGGGATTGTAAGCCCCTGCTGCTATGAGTATGAGCTCTGGGCATTGGACTGATAGAGGGAAAAGTGTAACATGTGCCAGCCCAAATTGGGCTATTCTTTTAGTCCTTCCAATCACATCCTCAGAGAAAGTATCCACAACCAACTCCTCATAGTTGAATGGGCCTAGATTACTGTCTGTTATGTTTTCCCATTATGAATTTGACTTGCTGGTTGTGAGGGTGGCATCTTGGTGTTTATATCTCAAGGTGTAAGGTAATTGCTCCACCTTCATCTTCTTGGGTTTTACTCCCTTTGAACTTTCTTTAACCTGCCCCTCCTTTTGTGAAACTTCTTCAGATGCTCGACATTGTTTACTCTTGCAAGACAACCTTGGATTAGACCAACAAAAGGTATGAAAAATCATCATTACAAGTGTATCTTTTCAGACTTCTCTATTCTTCCCTAGGTAACCCTCCATACTTAGTGAAATTTTAAACCTATTGGGAGTGGGGCTGAGAGAAAATAATGATCAGAAATCAGGATCAGGACTGGATCAGAAATTGAAATTTTCAAAGTTTCAATACCTCGTGATGTTTCATGACCGATTCCGCCAAGTTGGTGGGATTAGAATTGGAACCATAACCCATCAAAGGAAGACTCTTTTTCAGAATCAAACTCTCGTGCGAAAGTTTAATGGATGAGTTCATTTCCGGCTCCAGTTCTGCCATGTATTATCAGAGTTGAGAGAATTCTTCCCACACACCAACACTAGTTTGGACCCAAGCTTAAAAAGACGCGGGGAGGCAGAAATCAATATTGATTCCACCCAGACCAATGAGACTAGATTGAGCGAGCTAAGGAAATTACGTGAAAAGGGTGTGAAATGCAAACCCTAATTCATACAACCCGTGAACTTACATCGAAACTAGGGCATTAAAAACCCTACGATAAAACCTATAAGATTGACAAGATACAAGATCATAAGGGGTTTGAGGAAAATTCAAAACAGTTTCAAGCACTAAAACCCTTTGAAACGAAAACCCTAACCGAAACTAGGGCACGACAAAATAGAACTGCCACCGAAAATAGTGAAAATGATAGCAAACAAATGAGAAAAAAAATGAGGAACACAAAAAGACAAATGAAAAATGGAAAAGGGGACCAAACCAAAAAAAAGAACGACAAACAAAACACCAACAATAAGAAAGGAAATAAGCAAAGATCCATAGGAGAAGTCTCGCGAACACACGAAGAACAACATACCAAATAAACGAACGAGAAAACACACAACATAAAAAAAAAAACACAAACAAAACGAGAGAAACCCACCTACCTTAAAACACAACCAGAAAAGGTTGAAAACTTGACAAGGATCCGCTCACGAATGCTCACCCACAGCCAAATTTCTCTCCTCTTCAAGTTCTTTTAGCTCTTTGTTCATTAAAATACTTTGGATAATTGTAATGAGCCAAATACCCTTGATTGAGGTTTAAAAAAACATTTCGCACGTGTGAGGAGACTACAATTAATGCATTTAATGTAGTTGGTCAGGGGAAAAATTAGGGAAAAGTCGAGTACACAACCAACATGTACATCAGAGGTAAAACAAGAGTGGAGGTGGAGTCGAGATAGAAGCAAGAACTTTGTTAAAGTTCCACATTTCATTCTAGATCCGATTATGGTCTCGTGGTAGGGAGAGGACGACAAAGGAATGGGGGTGGAATCAGAACCGAATCCGGATCTAGAACTTGGAAAAGTTCTAGGTTTGGATCTGACTTTGGTTTCACTCCCGACAAAGGGAAATAAAACCAACTGAGAAAAATAAAAGAACAAAGGGAAGCGAGACCGGGGCAAAGCCCATCCCAAAATAGAACACAAAATGAAACAAAACACAAGACAAAGAAATGGGAACAGGATCATAACGAAACCTGGACTCAAAATTTTTGCAAAGTTTCAGGTCCAGTTTCTGTTTCGGTTCTGCTTCCGCAAAAGGGAGAAGAAAAGAAAAAGCGAGGAGATAACAAACCCAAAAGAGCCTGAAGATAAAGAAAAACAACAAAAGGAAGCGGCTCAGCCGAGAGGCTGAGTGCATTTGACTGGAATAAAGAAATTTGGGGAATATTGGAAAAGAAGTTCCAAGTCACGGGTTTTGATGCGTTTCGGCCCATGAAAGCGAAAGGGCAGGAACTTAGGAAAATAAGACAACTCCACGGGCCAAGCAAAACACCAAGAATGCACATTTTAAAGGGGGCCATTTTGTTCCAAAAGCCGTGAACGTTGTACAGGAAACATAGCACAACGAACCTCCTTCGTGACCCGTGTTGTGGCATTCCCTAAGGTGCAAATATTTTATCCTCAACTAAGTAGGACTCTCTTGGTAGGTGACCTGGTGGGGATGCTGCTTCGGAACTAAGAAAAGTGCTTTGTCTATCCTATCTGGTAAAACACATGTGGGCCTAAACATGTAAGCACAGCGCTGTAAATGGTGGCACTGATTTCTCAACTTGGTGGCCCCAAACGCATCATCGAAGCTTGCTAGCCTTGTGATCCTTTGTGTTTTGTGGCTGCCCCGTAAAGTTATCAAGAGTATAGCGGTATGGATTGACATATGGGGAGCACGTGGACACAGGAATGACTTTCCCATCAACCACATTTTTTTGGATACATACCAACCTAGTGTGTGTTTCTCACTTTCTTGGGGCTCACCTAGTGGACATCAAATTTCACTAGCCCTTGTGAGTATATTTTGTTCACATAATGGACAAAGGGGTTTCACTTGGAGACGCGCATTTTATGAACAACATAACCGCCCAACTAGTCCATTCTTCATTTTCTTCCTTTTCGCATTAATTTTGACATTGTATGAGCTACTGCATTTGTGTCTCTTTGTGCCTTTGCTAGTTTTCCATGAGATCTTAGATCCTGGGGGATTGATCACCCTCCTTGACCTTTGCCATCTTATCTTTCCAACACTTGTACCATTAGACCTCTCTTGAGCTATATTTGTCTACTTTAGTGTGAGTCTAAGCGCAAGTTCATACTCTTATTAAAGTGGGGGCTAAATGTAGTGTCGAAAAATGTACTCCTTTATATTTTCACACTATATTTTCATCCCCTTAATTAATTGGACTTAATTAAGCCTTTAATTGGCCCAATTATGCATTCACAAGCCTAATTAATTTCATTTTCCGAAAGGGAAACCCACATTTAATCAATGCCTACACTTAATTACACATCTTGGAAAATGTGTGTCCTATGTTTAGGGCCTAGGACCTATTCACCATCCTCCTTAAGTCCCAGGACCCATTTTTTAATATGTTTTTGGCAACATTTTAATGATATAAATTCAAAATTGCAAAGGCCAACTAGTGGTGTTTAATTGTCGAGTAATTAAGGAAACACCTATAAACACAAGGTCTTTTTATCAATTCAAATCTAAGTTGCATAATTCAAATTTCACAAGAGAAAATATTATTGTCAAGAGCATTGGAAAGCATATTTATTAGTCAATTATTGCAACACTCAAGATTCTATCATGATGTCAAGATTTATGTGTGTTCATGCATGTTTTTTGAGCTAACATTATGATGTAGGTTTGAAGTTTCAAGCATCAAATCAAGTGTCAAATCAAGCATCCAATCGAGCCATTAAAGGGTTTGGTGAGGTGTAGCAAGCTTTGTTCATTCATTAATTCCTTCATTTTGTCATTATTTCATTATCAAGGTTTAATTACCAAACTAGGTTTTGACTAAGGCAAACGCTTATCCACCAAAAACAATCATTTTCTCCTCTCTTTGTGTGTGCAAATTTGCAGGTGAAGAAGGATTGAAATTGGACCAAAAGTGAAATTTTGCAAAGTTGTCAAGACACAAAAAACCCACGTATACGTTTTATTTCTAGATTTTTGATAGTCAAACCTAGGGGAATTATAAGCTAAGATCCAGGATTTGAGGACTACAAAAAGAATTTTCAGACCCCTATACAGAGACCCATTTGTTGTTGGGTGAATGTCCTTCAATAGAGCATGAAACCCACTTTTGGAGCCAAGTACATACCATCTTTACCCTCTTATATTTGTTGGTTAATGGTTGTTTCTATCAGTGTTATCATAATACTTCATTTTTCAAGTGTTAGATCTCATAAGCTTGATTATTAATGCAACTTTATTCTTCTCCCAAAATTGTTGTTCAGTCATTTTTGTCATAAGGAAGTTAGGGCAACATAGTGTCCAAACCTAGGGTTGACTCACCTTGAGGGTTGCAAGTCAATTTTAATCATTTGTGGTACTATCCCTCTTCCTAATGAAAATGAAAAAGGTGGATTTATGATTAGGTGGACACCTTTTTCTTTTTGGAATAGGTCCATCATTTTTAGGTATCCTAGCCATTTCCCCCCCTTTTCCTTTTATTTCACCAACCACATTGCCATAGATAGACATCTCACTTATCAACCTTGTAAAACAATTGACAACGAGATACTCTAGGAAAAGGTAGATACAAACTATAAGAGAGGGGGACCAACCACGTCAAGGCTCCAGGTCACAGAGAGCCGAGAGCAAAGGGCTGCCCTAACTTACCTCACTCTAAAGGGATGTTTTGGGGTGAAGATTGAGAATGAAGTGCACTATGTAGTACTTTTGTCACTCTATAGATTCAAAATCCTATTTAGGGATAGATGAGCCAGTTTCTAGAGTTTGAACTTTACCTCAGACAACTCTCTGTTTGAGGATGAAATCACAGGTCTGGGACGTCAATGCAATGCGTTGGCATCTGTATGACCAAAAAATGTAAAGTATAGTAAGGAAAGTCCAAAAACCTACTAACAGTCTAGCTAGCTGGTTTTAATGAACATAATAGAATGATAAGATATGAAAAAATAAGATGGAGACGATAAAGCAAGTAAATGAAAGCTAGGGTGATGAAGATGATCTCACAAAAGGACCAATTCACCAACTAGCTCCACGCACACATTCTCTTGCACACAAGAAAGAGGGAAAAATTTTGGGGCTGTATAGGGGCTTGCCTCAATCAGACCCCTGGTTTGGTGTTTCCACCTCCACAGACAACCAAAAATCAGCAAAGTAGAATATGAAATAAAGAAGATAGAGAGAAGTGCAATGAACACTACAAAAGACAAATGCTACTTTATCAAATCACAAAGGAGAGGAGTGAAGCATTACCACCTCCACCCAAAGGATCACTTGCAAATGAAGGGAGAACGCAAGGTATGTACTTGGAAAAGTCAGCATAGCCGCAATGGTGATGAAGGGAGGTCTCGCAAGACTCCAATCCCACAACTTCTATGGCTGCCTCACACTTGCAATGTGGAGTTGATGGAGTGTCAATGTTGTTGCAATGCTCCAATGGAGTGCTAGAATGTTGGTAGAATACTTCAAGACTATGCTCAAGAGATCCCAAAAGTGTGAAGATGTGAAGAAGATGATTGAATTGATAAAAGGATGTGTGAAGAGATGGAATGAATGAATGAATAATGTTTTTGAAGGTGGGATGAGAAGGAATAAGGCCATTTTCGAGTCGGTTGGTCGAAGAGGGACGTTACAATTCATCCCCAATGAGGAGTGTAATGTCTTTGCCAACTTCAAATGTAGGAATTTGTCAAGGATGGCAGTGCATTGCGCAGACGTCTACGCACCACATGTGTCTCCCCAAAAAAATTCTCTCACTGATGCATAGGACAAACACCAAGTGGATAGAAGGCAGATGGGTAATGTGGATTTTTTCCTTTGAATTTGATTTTTCTAAGGTGAGGGTATGCAAAGCGGAATTTTTTTAAGGGGTGAAAATTCACTCCTATACATTTTTCCCCCACTTTAGCGAGCACGAATATCAATGAGTGTTCAGTAAAGTAGATCAAAGAGTTAGTAGGGTTAGAAATGTATACCTGAACCATTGAGGAAGCAAACCACGATATGGAAAACTTGAAAGAGCAAGACAAGCAAAGGATTCCACATAAACTCTCTCTTGAGTAGGTCTGAACAAGATGACTCCATAGCCTCACAAAATTATGAAGTTGCACAAAGTACACCAAAGGCCCTCAAACTAATGATGGATAAATCCCACAGGATGTAAGCACCTTATAGGCTGACAAACCTACAAGAAGGCAACCCCCAAGCACTCTCTCGTGAAGGAAGCCCAGTGTAAGATGTAAGCCCCTCGCAGGCCTATAGACCTATGTGAAGGCAACCCCCAAGTACTCTCTCATGAAGGAAGCCCAGTGAAAGGGGAATTCGTAGAGTCAGACTAGAAAGTGGCTTCACAAGTGCACCTACAAAGCAACATGTTAATCCACAGATAAAACATGTCAAAAAACAATAAGCAGCCACACAGGTAAACAAACAGACAATGATACAAACAATCAACAAATTGAAAGGATTTTAAAGAGGTCCCTTGGGAACCCTTCAAAAGAAGAGGCGTCCACTCAAGGGACATGCTAATTGAAAGTGCAAAAGAGACATTTTTTCTCAAATCAATTCATCATCAATGAATCCTTTCGAAAGATGTTCACTTCATCAAGGAATTTGAAGGAAGAAAATTCCCCCTCACGAGGAGAAGTTTGAAGCTTCTCTTGTAGGAAAATTTGCTCTCTTCTCAGACGAAAGTTCTCAAGTTTCTTTCTTTGTGAACCCATGATGAAGGAAACATGTTTCGCTAGGGGTCCAAGTTGAGAATGTGATTCTTGAAAAAAGGTTTGCAAGGATTTTCAAGAAAAGATTCGTTGTCAATGAATTTATTTTCTGAAAATGATAATCATTGTGAAAGTGACGTTATTGCACATACAAGGGACAACTCAAGCAAATAAGAGAGAAAGATAAAAGAAAAGTAAAAAGAGACAAAGACATCACAAACAAAGGGCACAGGGTTGATCTGATATTTTGGGGTCAGAGCTGCTCATATATATATATATATATATATATATATATATATATAAGTATAGTAACAGTATATTAATGAACTGTCACCAACCCCCTACTATATCAAACCATGTGAAGAATGCAGGAGAAGATAAAGTAAAAATTAAAAAAATTGGTCAACATGGAAGGGAAGCCTAAATGCCCCCAATGCTTTGCATCGTCCCCAATTTGTCGAAAGTCAAGACACATAACAAAGGAAGAATGATGGAACAAATAGAGGAAGTTTATGACACATAATCACTCTTGTATCTAAGCACCTACAAGGGTGACAAGGGTCATCTAGGAACACAAAACACAAGCATGGGGGAACACATCACAAAAAACACACACACCTAAGCTAGAGGTAAAGAAGAAGCCTCCCCTTAATACTCATCGACTAAGAGGTCACCCACTTCCCAATCTAGATCATTATAAGGGGAGGGTGGACGAGCTTGCAGTGGTGGAATATTAAGGGGAGGTGTTGTTGACCCTCCCAAAACAAGGGCTAAGGAAGGGGCCTCACAAGGTCTTCTCCACTAGGCTCTTGTGGAGTGATGGTCAACAATTTTGCGAAGATCGCTAATAGGGTCGGGACCTCGTCCCAAGAGTTAAACATGCACTTTATGGGAGTGCCATGTGTGACCTCAATGAATTGGGTAGAAAACACTTGAGATTCACTACTTGGATCACAGAGTGACTTAGGAGTAGTGACAAACTCAACAAAAGCCAAAAATAGCTTTGTCACTAGGACGAAACAAGCTAGCGTAGGACCACCCTTTGAAGAAGGTGGGCTCCTCTTATGCCCTCCATTGCTAGAAGGTACAACCTTCGCTTCTTGCTTCATCAAAGGATGTGAACTACCCACAGATGAGGTGAGAGGTGCGGAAGAGGAGAAAATTACGGGAGACACCATCGAGGTATTCGACATGTCCAAGGGTTTAGAAAATGGTGGGATGTCTAGGAGGGACATCAAAAGAGGTGGGTCGACCGAAGGAGAGATGAACACTTGCACCTTTATTGGGTTAGGTGCACTCACACTTGTAGGGGGAGATGGAAACAAAATTGAATTTGATTGAATGGAAGCAGAGGGGAGGAGAGAGGAGCATGCATCAAGAGGCCCTAAAATAGGGGTGGTCGACTCCTCTTCCTTCCTTTGCAAAGAGGCCTGCTCAACTACTAGAGCTTTTCTCCAGTGCTTGCACTCGTGTGCAAGGCAGTTTCTATGACTCTTTGAGCTAGAACTGGGAGTTGCGAAGGGACAAAAGGCTCCTGCTCAACCATAGGAGTGTCCATCACAACCATTTTCGATGGAGGGACATGATCCTGAATTGGAGTAGGAGGAGTTTGATAGACAACGGGGGGAGTTGGCTCTAGTGCCTCAATGGTGGGCCTCTTCCCATTCACTGCTTTAAGAGTAGGAGCGATGGAAGGCTGCAGAGGCTAAGACATAGAGGATTCTTTGTAGGGACCCTTTCTTCTACCATATAGGTAGGGACAAGGTCCAGGAGGCACAGTAGGAAGGCATGATATCCTGATCTTAGCTTTGTGCCAAGCAGGCACCATCAGACTTCTCATGTAGAATCCAGGAGTAGACATCTAAAACCATTCTTTAGAAAGAGGAGTGAAAGGGGCACCCTGAGGATGAGTAGGCCTCTCATTTCCCTTTTGAGAAGAGAAGACAGCTTGCTGTTGCACTATCAGAAGGGTCAATTTTGGTTGTCCCTTTCCCCCAGTCTTATACTTCACATAGTTTCGTTAAAGTAGATTTGTTCTTGGGGGAAGCAAACCAACTGGGGTGGGCCAAAAATGATCCAATGAATAGCCCCCACGGGACACCAATAGTTGATATCCAATGTTATGCACGACATGCACAACACCTTCGTGGGAGAATTTCAAACACTTATGAATGATGAAAGCAATTATGTTCATGGAAGTTAGCTAAGGTATGCCTAACTTCACCCTGAACCAATCCGATTCTAGAATAACATCAAAGGTTGTGTTCATAGCCCTAGGTCCAACTAGGATGGAAAGAGTTATTGAGCCATATGGATTGAGAGAGAGGCCATCGTGCGTACAAATGATAGATTTTGTTTCTTCATATTTCCTCCCTCTACAATGAATTCAACCCTATCGTCTCCTCTGTAATAAAATTATCTTGGTTCGTGGGGTCAACTAAGACCCCCATCACAATGTTCCCATTGAGGCAAGTGGGAATGTAGAGGGCAGAGGGCTTGATATTCAAGGGAATATCATGTGAGGTGAATATCACTTTTGAGGAACTAGTCACAGGCTGTAGGGAAGGAGTAACTGTGATCATGTTAACATACTTTGAGGGATGAGTGGTAGAATCAGAGGGATGAATAATTAAGTTAGCAGAATGTGACGAAAATAGGTCCGTGTATATCTGCAACTCACTATTCGCTTTCACCATTGATTTATTTTCATTTTTTTTACTCCCATTGAGATGAATAGTACCATCCTCGATGCAGTCCCATATCTCGTGTTGCAGGCGCATACAATGTTTGGTACTGACATAAGGAATTTGCATTGTACCAATCAGGGTAAGGTTCTTTGAGAGGTCGAGGGTTCTCTAAGGTTATGATCTTATCTTTCAACAACTTTTGCAAGATGGAAGAATAAGATTCTGCTAACTTTGTGAACTTCCTGTTGAGTCTGAGGCCGTTATCATTTATTGTGGCGACTACATTTGTGACAGCCTTACCTTTTCCTAAGATTGATACGATAGAATTTCCTTATGAATGGGAGTGCGAGGAGGATCCTATGAACTGAACTACTATTTTTTGATATTCTCATAATGCTGCACATAGATGTGTGAAAGAAGGGTATTTCATAAGGGTGAATTTTTCCTACCAAGGTCTCTGGAGGTTACCTATGAACACCTTTTGCATGTCAAAATCATGCAATAGGTACGATATCTGAGAAAAGAGTGCATGGTATCATGCTATAAAATTAGTTATCTTCTCGTTATCCCCTTGCTCACATCAGATGAGATCCAAAAATTTCATCTTCAGTCCGATGTTGGCTTGGAACTGTTTGAGAAACTAATTTACAAGTTGATCAAATAAGAAGATAGAGTTGTCAGGAAAGGAACAGTACCACTTGAGTTTTGTATCCTTAAGAGATCGAGGAAATAATTTTTCCATCAACACGTCGTGATGGAAGAAGTCTGTACACATGGAATTAAAGGTGGACACGTGCATTTGCAGATCCCCTTTACTGCCATACTTCTCAAATTTGGGAATCTCCATTCCTTGTGGGAAGTGAGTACTTAGGATTATTACCGACAATGGGCTATGTCGGAAGAAGGGTTGAAGATAGGTTGGGCAGAGGCCTGGGAGAGACTCGTAGCTAGTTTTGCATACAACCCATGTTTTGAAGCAAGGCATTCAGAATAGGGTTAGTAGATGAAAAAGTACTAGTGGAACCTCTAGAACCACTACCACTAGAACCTCCTCTGAAGCTGCCTCCGGAGCCACCGCTATGACTGCCACCAGAGCCACCACCATCGGTAGGGCCCCCACCAGAGCCACCTCCACTACTGAGACCACTACCATGACCTCCACTAATGCCTCCTTCGCTACCAAAGCCACCGCCACTCATTCCACCGGAGCCCCCATCACCAAGGGCAGTAGGAGGGGCGAAAGTGAACCCAAGGGGTGTTTTACTTGCCTTGATAGTGAGGGGATTTCAAAAAGCAGAAGAGACATCAATCGAGGGGACCGTTTCGGCCATGCATATAGATGTAGTAGGCATTGTAATTCCTATTTGTCTTTCATAGGTATTGAGCACTTCCCCCTGAGTTGTACCCGATACCTGATATAGCCTTATACGAGAGGACATAAGCTTCAGTTAGATCTGTGAGCACCTCTCAAATCTGCAAGCATCCTAAACTCCATAAAGAAGATAAGTGTATACAAATTTTCTAAATACTCCTATGAAATAATGCAAAATGTTTCCTAAACATGATAGCAAATCAAACTAAATTGAAAGCATGAAAGAAACAAGATACATATCTATCCCATAGTGGATTGGTGCTTCTTTGATGTGGAAAGAAGCCCTTTCCCAATCCTTGATAAGTTTGGTGATGAGGATGCAATGGGAAAAATCAGTTCTCCATGTGAAGAGAATGACTTTGCATAAAGATTGTGGAGTTGTGGAGGATTTGCTTGAGGATGAAGCCTCTATTTAAATATTTTCAAATGCTAAGAGTGCCAAACATGGAGGATGTGGAACTAAGATTGGACAAATGAGAGGAAGACACTTGTCAAGTGGTGAGTGGTTGATGCATGTGCAAGATTTGGGAAGTGTGCCCATGAGATGGATAATTTGAATTCAAATTTGGCAATAAATTTTGAAGGGGGACAAGAAAATGAGCAATAAATGCAATGTTGGAGGGACAAATCAACTTGTCATGTTTTCAATACTTGAGGGCCATGTTGAGTGAAAATGAGGCTTTTAATAAATCAATAAATTGATTTATTTGTGCAAGTGGAGATATCTAGAGGATGCAAGTGGGTGAGATTAGCATTTAATCATGGTTAGATTAAATTAATGATGATTAGGTTAGCTTAATGGTGCTTAGATGATTTTGACTTTTAGGACTTAAATATTTGATTTATTTAAATCAGAAAAGGATGGAAATGACTTTTGAGATTTTAATTAAATAAAGTTTGATTTAAAAGATGATGTGAGCCTTTGATTTATTTAAATGTATAACCTTAGGACTAAAGACCTGATTTTCCTAGCGAATGGATTTGTTGCGTTTGATTTATTCAATGAGCGGATGACTATGCATAATGCTAATTTTGCGTGTCTACAAGATCAACAAGGCCACATAAGAATTCTATTCCTGTTTGATCCTTTCCTACCAAATGTATCACTTTGCTAGCAAGCCTAGTGGCCCTCTCTATGTTTGGCGCTTTCTCCAAATGATTCATAAGGTCTGCTAATCTGTTATCCAATGCTAAAAGGTTTTTTGCAGGGACATGCATAGCCTCATCCTCGTCCATGAATGAAGCCATAGGGGATGCTATGGGAGTAGGGATGCGAGTGGTCTCATCTATGAAACCCATCTCAGTAGTGAATCTTGTAGGAAAACTAGTGGTAAAATCATTAGCTAAACCGGTGGAGAAATTGGAGGTGAAACTAGAAGTGACCTTGGTCTTCTCCATTGGTAAGTGTCATACGCTTCTTCTAACAATGTACCCAGAAGTTGTGGACTGGGTTGTGATGCTCATAAATCTTCACAACACTCAAGGTTATGACAACCACCAGGTGTAGATTGAAAAAGTCTCGACACAAGTGAATGGAAAGACGTTGTTCACGTTGGGTTCACCAAAAATCTAAGAGAGGGGGACCAACCACGTCAAGGCTCTAGGTCATAGAGAGTCAAGAGCAGAGGGTTTCCCTAACTTATCTTACTCTAAAGGGATGCTTTGGGGTGATGATCAAGAAAGAAGAGCACTATGTAGTACTTCTATCACTCTAAGATCAAAAATCTTGTTTAAGGCTAGACAAGCCGACTTCTAGAGTTCAAACTATACCTTAGACAACTCTCTTTTTGATAATGACAAAATGAGTATAGGATGTTAGCGTGGTGCGCTGGTGTCTCTCTAGCACACTGGCATTTGTATGGCCAAAAAACATAAAGTACAATAAGGAAAGTCCAAAAACCTATTGGCAGTCTAGCTAGTTGGTTTTAATGAACAAAACAGAATGATAAGATATGAAAAAATAAGATAGAGATGATAAAGCAAGTAAATGAAAGCTAGGGTGATGAAGATGATCTCACAAAAGCGTCGATTTTCCAGCTAGCTCCACACATGTTCTCCTACACACAAGAAAGAGAGAAAATTGTTGGGGCTGTATAGGGGCCTGCCTCAGTCATACCCCCGTTTTGATGTTTCCACCTCCATAGATAGCTAGAAAGCAATGAAGTAGAATATGCAATAAAGAAGATAGAGAAAAGTGCAATGAACACTACAAAATACAAATGCTACTCTATCAAATCACAAAGGAGAGGAATGAAGCGTTATCACCTCCATCCAAAGGCTCACTAGCCAATGAAGGGAGAATGCTAGGTATGGACTTGGAAAAGTCACCACAACTACAATAGTGATGAAGGGAGGTCTCAAAGGACTCCAAGCCCACAACTTCTATGTCTATCTCACACTTGCAATGTGGAGTTGATGGAGTGTCAATGCTACTACAATGCTCAAATGAAGTGCTAGAATACTAGTAGAATGCTTCAAGAGTATGCTCAAGAGATCCCAAAAGTGTGAAGATGTGAAGAAGTTGACTGAATTACTAAAAGGATGTGTGAAGAGATGGAATGAATGAATGGGTAATTTTTTTGAAGGTGGGATGAGAAGGAATAAGGCCATTTTTGGGTCGGTTGGTCGAAGAGGGATGTTACAATTCATCCCCAATGAGGAGTGTAACACCTCTTCCAACTTCAGACGCAGGAATCTGTCAGGGATGGCAACACGCCGTGCAAACGTCTATGTGTGGTACGTGCACCCCTAATAAATATTCTCTCATCGACACATAGGAAAAATTCCAAGTGGATGGAAGGTAGATGGGTGATGTGGAATTTTTCCTTCAAATTTGATTTTTATAAGGTGAGGGTATGTGAAAGGGGAATTTTCTAAATGGGTGCAAATTCGATCCTATACACAAACAATCTGAGCACGTTCCCAAATCTGCAAGATGAGAAACCTTAATGTAGAGAAATGCAGAACAATCTCATTTCTCCCAAACAACCTTCTTCATAGACAACAAACTATCAAACACAACTTCCATTGATGCATAACCCAAAACATGAAACTCTGGATATAACACCTCTAAACACTTCTTATCATCACATTCAAAGCACAAAAACATATCTTCAACCATGAATAAATGTGGAGCACAACGCTGAACACACCTCTATCACACTGCACACTCTTTTATTCAAATTTTCTCAAAAGCACTTGGAAACCAAGTGAACCAACTGCATCAACAACACCACAAACACCTATTCAACATATCTACAACATTTGCAACACATACTCAATACCACAAACACTTCTCAACATGACCATACTAGAGGTTGACATCAAGTCACAACACTAATGACAACAAAAAATCTCCAACAATCTCCCCTTTTGTCGTTGATGGAAACACCAACTTTGAAAACCATCAATCAGCAGAAGCAACTCTACAACTCTAACACTCAGACAACTCTCCCCCTTACTTTAGTCTCTACCTCTAAATGGGACATTCCTTACACTTATACCACTTTCTCAGACTTCACTCTCTCTTTCCCTTTCCTTCATTTTTCTCCCCCTTACTTGAGGAGTTTTCAGAAGTTTTTTAGGCTTCAACCCCTCTCCCCATTTGACATAAGTGGCAAAGGGATACAATATCTCCCTTTAACATCACCTGAGAGCTTCACTTTAGGCAACACTGGCACACTACCTTCTCTGTACTACCCTCTCTACATTTCTTTCTCTCCACTTACTTCCCTTAGGGATATAGGATATGCTCCACCTAACTGCACCAATTAAAACACACCACTACCTTCTCCCCCTAAGAGGCAACCTTCATTAGTCCAGGACCAAGAATGTATCTTGAAATGCTCTCTTGGACAGATGTACACCCTTATGCATCTAATTGAAAGGAGGGGCAATAACCCCCAACTTTTTCCAGAGATACTCAAATGTATCTTTTGGAAGAGCCTTTGTGAAAATATATGCAACTTGATCCTTTGTAGGAACATACTCCAATTTCACATCATTCTCTACGAATTTATCTCTTAGAAAGTGATACCGGATAGATATATGCTTTGTCCTTGAATGCATTACATGGTTTTTTGAAATATTGATAGCACTTGTATTATCACACAAGATAGAAATAGGTTCATCATACGACACCCTAATATCCTTCAATTTCTACTTCATCCATAACACGTGTATAACATGATGCTATTGCAATATATTCTTTCTCTACAATAGATAATCACACTTAATCCAACTTCTTACTCAACCAAGAAACCAACCTTCTTCCAAGAAAGAAAGCACCTCCACTTGTACTTATTTTGTTATCAACACAACCTTCCCATTCTGCATCTATATAAGCACTTAAAGAGAAATCATTATCCCTTGGATACCATAGACCAAAATATGGAGTGCCCTTCAAGTATCTGAATATCCTTTTTACTGCTGCCACATGTCATTCTCTAGGATCTTCTTGAAATATTTCCACAAGATAAAATACATGCATGATATCCGGTCTTGTAGTAGTAAGATATAACAATCCACCAATCATTGATCTATACTTGCTATGATCTTAGGAGATCCATCATTTTTTCTCAACTTACAACTAGTAACCATGGGAGTACACACTGATTTAGAATCCTCCATTCCAAACTTCTTCTTGACATTTCCTTGACATACTTTGATTGTGAAATGAAAATTCCTTTCTTTGATTGATAGATTTGTAACCCAAGGAAGAAATTCATCTCCCCAAACATTGACGTCTCAAACTCCTTTTACATCTACTCTACAAATCTCTTACACATACCTTCACTTCCTTCAAAGATTATGTCATCAACATACACAACCACAATCAAGATTTGATCTCCCTCAACCTTGAAGAAAAGATTGCTATTTGCAGTACCCTTTTTGAATCCCTGTTGCAACAAGTACCTATCCAATCTTGCATACCAAGCTCTAGGAGCTTGTTTGAGTCCATAAAATTCCTTCTTCAACCTATAGACCATGTCAACATCATCTGATAATGAAAAAACTTCTGATTATTCAATGTCACCCTTTTCTTCTAACTCACCATTCAAGAATGCAGACTTCACATCCATTTGATATACTTTGAAGTCTTTATGTGCTTCAAAAGCCAAAAATATCCTAATGGAACCCATTCTTTCCACCTAAGAAAAATCTTCTTCAAAATCTATTCCTTCCACTTGTGAGTAGCCCTTACACACAAGTCTAGCCTTATTTCTAACAACCTTTCCATCCTCATTCAAGTTTTTCTTGAAAACCCATTTAATTGGACTATCACATTCTTGTTTGCTACTCTTCTTCCATAGCTTTTATCTCATTCTCATCCTTTCATTCTTCAATTACTATTTTAGGTTCTATTTTTGAAAGTAAACAAAGGTTTACCTGCTCCTCTATCATATCAACTTTTCTTCTTGTCAACATACCTTTTCTCTTATCTCCAATGATTTTATCTTTAGAATGATTCTTCTACACATACTTAGGAGTCTTAGGGATCCTTTTTGGAGCTTCTTCCTCTTCATCTACCATCTCTTTTTATTTCTCTTCATCTTTTTCTTCTTCACTACAAGGGAGTTCATCAAATTCATATCCTTTTATCAATATCAAAATTTGATGTGGTTCTTCATCCATTTTGACACTTGCACTTTCAAAAATATTTTTCAACCTTTTTTTGTATCATATGGATGTTATTAGTGTGAATGGGGTTATTTCCTAACTAGTTATTAGTGAGGATGTATTCACATCATTATAAGTTTACTTAGGAGTTAAGTTTTCTACGTGTCATTTCTAGAAACTAGTTATAATGGGGCCATGTCTCATTAATTAGCTTATAGTTATCTAGGAATTTAATATTTCACTTATGCATTTAAAATTATGCATTAGGCATTTAATGTTTGCATCTAAGGTGGTTATCCTACCTCCTCTCACCTTTCCTATATAAACAAGGTTCTTTTACATTTGTAAATCATCTCATGATATTTCATATATTCTAAAAATTCTAGATCAACTCATCATATATCATCATTTGATCAAATTGTCTTCTTGCTCATGTTGCAACACTTCCTTCCTCATGTGGATGGTGTCTTTCTTGGTTGGATCCTTTAAAGAGTGTGTAGCTTCATTTGGGTTATTGTTCATTCATATTTCCAAGATATTCCTTGCTTTTTGTAGAGTATCCAAGGAAGATTCCTTCATCAAAATTTCCCAAGTTTTATTCATCTCTCCTAATATAACATTTACTTCCAAAAACTCTAAAGTATTTCATAATAGGAGGATTTCCATACCATAACTCATAGGAGTATTTGAATTGTTCACTCTTGCTTGTCCTCTATTAAGAATGTACACTTCAATATGAATTTTTTTTCTCCAATAGACATCCGATAGGTTTGCTTCCTTCATCATGGTTCTTGTTGCTTCTTGAACTGTCCTATTCTTCCTCTCCACAAATCCATTATAGTGAGGATTTCTAGGAGCCAATAACTATCTCTTAATTGTTAAACTCATTGGAGGTGAACTCACCACCTCTATTAGACCTCAAGCACATGGTTTTCAAATCCATTTCATTCTAACCAATAGATTTAAATTCTTTAAACTTATCTAGAACTTCTGATTTTTCTTTGAGAAATGTCACCCAAGTCATTCTAGAATAATCATCTATTAATAACATGAAATACCTGTCACATTAAGAGACTCTTATTTTGGTAGGTCCACATAGGTCTGTATGCACCAACTCCAAAGTTCCTGTGGTAGAATATTCTTTAGTTATGAACCTCTTCTTTGTTTGCTTTCCAAATTGACAGTCTTTGTAAATTGTATTGATAGGCTTTGTAATCCTTGGTAGATTTCTCACAGCATTAGTAGAACTGATCTTCACTAGGTTATAAAAAATTATGTGACCCATTCTTATATTTCATAGCCAACTTTCATTGATTTGAAACATAAAGCACCTAACACCACCACCTTTGAGCTGATAAACATTTCCTTTTGTCCTTGTTCTTACAACAACCAAAGTTTCAGAGCTTCCTTTTCTGATTTCACAACCATCATCCTGAAGCACCAAATTGTATCCTCTGTTGCATATTTTTCCTACACTGAGAGGATTATGCCAGAGACCCTTGACATAAATAAATTCATCTATTTTATGCTTTCCATCAAAACTAATTGAACCTTTTCCACAAATCTTAGCAGATCTATCATCACCAAACTTAACAAGACCACTATCATAATTATGAAGTTTAACAAACTTAATCTTGTCACCTGTCATATGATTTGAGAATCCACTATCAATTATTCAATAATTCCTCTCCTCTCTTGTATGAAAAGTAGTCACCATAGTTCCTTCAATATTGTGGCCTATTTTTGGAGCACTTTCCTTCACACATATTTTAGGATTAGTAGAATTAGTTCCCAAATTTAAAGCCATGAACAAACATTCATCACTATCCTCATCAAGATAGTTTTTTTCCTCATCATCAAATACACCATTGTCTTTTTCAACATAATAATTCTTCTTGATAGATTTACTTTTATGATCCTTATGTTTTTCATTTGCAACTTTGATTGGACATTTAGAAGCATAATGACCTATCTTTCCACAATTGAAACACTTAAAGGGTAAGAAGTACCTTTGTATTTTTTGTGCCCTTTTTCAATCTCCTTACAAAATTTGTTTCCACCTCATCAAGATCATTAGGATTTGATTCATCATCCTTCTCTGCCTTGTTGACTTTAAAGGTAGTTTCTTTCTTTGTAGCATCTTGACCAAAACTCTCTCAATTCAAAGAAATTAAAGCACCAAACATCTTATCTCTAGAATATTTATCCAAATTTTGAGCTTCCTCAATAGCATAAACTTTAGAATTGTAAGATTTAGGAAGAGTTTTCAATACCCTTTTTTACAACTTCACTTTCTTCTAGCTTACCACCAAGACCATTGATGGAATTAACAACTTCATCCACTCTAAGCATGTAGGTTGCAATGTCTTCATCTTCTAACATCCTTAGGTTTTCAAATCTGGCTTTGAAATTATGCATCTTTTCTTGCTTGACCTTATCATCTCCTTCATAAATTCTCTATAACTTTGTCTAGATATCTTTAGTAGTTTTCAGACTTATCACCTTTCCCAGTTCAGAATTGGAAAGACCACTCAAGATAACATTTCTTGCTTTTCCATTATTCTCATAATCATTGACCTCATCATCACTTGTTAGACCATTAGCAAGCATAGTATATCTAGTTTCATCTAACTTCCTAACTCCAAACCCTAGAAAGACAAGAAAGGCTTCCATCCTGGCTTTCTAGTAAGCATAATTCATTCCATCAAATGTAGGAGCTTTGACACCCTTTATGTGCACTATTTGGATCTACATCAAGTGTTTAAGATTCTTCCAAGGAACTATAGCTATGATACCAATTTTTAGACACACATGACAACTAAGACATGAGTGAATCAGTTGTATATTAAAATCATCAAACCCTCATAAATTCTTAAACCCTTAATAAATTTCAGATCCTTATTAAGCATCAACAAAAAGTAAACATATGAAACATCAACACAACAACACCATACACAAGTGAACACTAGATTTACGTGGAAAACCCTACTTAGGGAAAAACCGTGATGAGGATTAACTCACATATAGATGAATAGCAACATCAAATACAATAGGCTCATTTCCAGAAGGGCTCACTGCCCAAAAGAGAAGAAAGGCTCACTGCCAAGGGCTCACTACCCAAAGGACTCTGTATGGAAGAAAGAAGAATAGAAGAAGATTGTTATAAGGATTTTAACTACCTGAGAGCAATAGGAAGATCCACCACAATAACTCTACACCATTCACAACCTTCAGCTCACTGCCTCCTGAAGTTGTTGGAGGTAGTGAGCTGAAGGTTGTGAATGGTGTAGAGTTATTGTGGTGGATCTTCCTATTGCTTTGACCTACTCACTACATCTGGTAGCCTCAGTTGTTTAAGCTCACAATCAGATTACCACACTTGATCACATTCATATATTACAACACACCTCACAACATCTCCAACAACCTTGCTTATATATCTTTCACGACCTCAAACAATCTTGTTTAGGTCGGCCTTAATGAAACATATTCACCTCAAACATGCAACCAACAAATCTAGGTCGGCACCAAACACTTCCGCGGTGGAAAGAAGTGAAGGAAGACCACACTAAGGGTTAACTAAGACCCAAATCTACATTGATACACTTCACCATGCTTCCACAAACAACAAACAACCTCCACAATTAGCCCTAGTTTCCAGGTCATCCAAACCTACACGAACACTAACAAGAAACCACATACATGCCTCTCTAGGACTAGAAACACCATGCAGACCACATAACAACATTTCACAACATCCAAGGAATTCCAACACCATCAAAATATTCAACAATATTTCCACAACCACCTTAAACTGAAGAACACTTTCATTCTATGCAATCAACCACATTGCCACATACATACATCTCACTTACCAACCTGCAAAAAAACTAAAAACTAGATACTCTAGGAAAAGGTAGATACAAACAATCTGAGCATGTTCCCAAATCTACAAGAAAAAAAGCCTCAATGTAGAGAAATGTAGAGCAATCTCATTTCTCCTAGACAACCTTCTTCACAAGCAATACACTGTCAAACACAACTTCCACTACTACACAATCCAAAACCTGAAACTCTGGATATAGCACCTCTGAACACTTTTGATCATCACATCTAAACCACACAAGCATATATTCAACCATGCACTTGGAAACCAAGTGAACTAGCTCCATCAACAACACCAAAAACACCTGCTCAAAATATCTACAACATCTGCAACACTTGAACAATCAATACCACAAAGACTTCTCAACATGACCATACTAGATGTTGACGTCACACCACAACACTAATGACAACATAGTGCAAAAATATCCCTAACCATACTGGAGGTTGACATCAATGACAAGACTAATGAAAACACCAACAAATCTCCAACATGTAGGTCTTTGATAGGCACTGAATCGAGTGTGAACTCTACTATCTTACTTTCCCTATTGTGTGTAATCTGTAGATGGAAAGGAGATTGGAAGATAATGAAGGGCAACAAAGTACATCATAAAATGTGTCATCATCATCTATAGATCATTTCCTAGTAACACTCATATAAGTGTTATTCCCCATCAAAGTATGTGGTAATGTGCAAGGCTCAAATGAAGAGAACATACCTAAAGATCCAACCATGTGATGTGAGGCTCTTGAATCAAGAGGCATCTATTGGACTAATATTGGTGGATGCAAAGAGAGCATGGCCTTTCATCTTGTCTACTCCACGTACATGGTTGTTGCTTCTGATTGTGAAGGTTTTGAAGTTGAAGAAGAGGATGAAGGAAACTAAATATGATTCTTTCGTAGAATATGCTTCAACTCATCAATTTTCTTTGCAGAACATTGATGCTCATCATGTCTTGTATTTGTGTAATATGTACATTTTGATCGATCCTTCTTAGAGGAGCCCCCCTTAGGAAAAGGAAGAAGAATATGAGGTATCCTGTGAATGTGATTCCTTGGCTTGCTCACTGAACTTGGAATCATTTTCTTCTATTTCTTTCCTTTTCCATTTGAAGCCTTCAGATCTCTAGTGCCTGGTGATGCAATAAGAGCCTATGATTTGGAAGACTTCAATGAGCCCATCTGCACCAACTTTGCATGCTCCTAAGTGAGTGATGTAGAAAAATCATCAAGTGAAGACATAGTGAATTTGTAACTAAGTGCATCTCTAGTGGCATAAAAGGTAGAAACAAAAACTGAATAATCAAGACCAAGCTTGGCAAGGATGGAAAGAATCATCTGAGTGTCATGTTTTTGAATAGCACACTAGAAAGAATCAACTAAGTTTCAACTACAATTTGAGAGACTTGAGTAACTTGGTGAAGAAGTCCTAGATTCTATCAAAATATCAAGGAGGTGAAGTTGATAATCTCATTCTCCAACAAAAATCCTCTTAAAGTATCCTTCTTCCCAAATGAGGACTCCAATTGAGTCCAGGTCTAATTTGGTGTGGTGCATGATTCAACATTGAGAGAAGATAAGGAAACATAAACATGCATAATATCACAAAAGCCTCATCACACCTGTTAAACCACTTTCTTTTTACTGCAACTCTTGTAGGTTCAAGTTCGGTACCCATGGTCACTCTATATAACCCTGATTTATGCAAATGTATCTCCATTTGATTTTTCAACCATAATAGTTTTATGGAGTGTGTTGGAACTGTTAAATTATGATGTTTTTACATATTGATCATGCTCATGAATTTCCATATTTTGCCCATAAAATCATCTATGTCTACTTTTTTCACATTCTTGTTCATATCGGCTTGTGATGGTCAAGGGTTTCCTGATTCATATTATATTTCTACTTGTATGAGTCTGTATTGCCTATCGACAAGACTCATCTGATGTCACAGTGATCACAGGTCTTGTGCATTCATCATTCGGCATGACACACATGTTGTTTCGGCGACAAAAGCTTTATCGGCATGAGCCAGGGGTCTTCGGTGTAATGTTTCATCGAATATATCATGTCTTACTGACCCGTGTTTGGATAAGCATATCGACATGAGTTTGGCAGTCGGGCTGAGGTCTTAGCGATTTCAATATGTCTCACCAACCGGAAACTAAGAGAACGCTTCAGTAAAACTTATGAGCTTTGATGTAAAGTCTTGGTGAGCCCGTTGGGTCTTGCCGACAAAGTCTAATGAATGACTTTCGGTGAGAGGTTTGTGTCGTCTTGGTGAACTGATATGATTGCAATGCTTCGGTGTGACTTAGTTGATTCTTTGGGACCTCTCCCCGATTTTGAATTATCTTGGTGAAAGTGAATGAGAGATGGTTTTTGGCGAGAGGTTGGCATTGTCTTGGCGACCTAAGGATGAAGGGAACATATTGGTAGGAGTTAGCGATATCGGTATGAGGTCTCAGCGAGTGACCTTTGGTCTCGCCGATGGAAAACAAAAGGATCCTTGGCATAAAAAATGATTTGTCTCAGCAACACTCAAGGATGGTTGAGGTCTTTCGGTAAAACAATGAGCACTCTACGTGAGGTCTCTCTAATATCAGAATGTTATGGTGACTGTGAATGAAACCAAAGGAACTCATCGGTGAAAGATATCCCTGTGTCTCAGCGAATGGAAAGCACTTAAGGAAATACATATCGATATAACATTTTGTAATTTGTGAGATGTCTCACCGACATCACAGAGTTAGGGCAATATACAAAAGAGCGCGAGCTGACAGCGATTGAATTGCCTTCGACATAACTATCTGGGTGACTTGGTGAATGATTAATAAGAATTCAAATACTGAGGCTGACATGTAAATTGCTAAAATACTGTTGTTGGCCAACATGATTTGAGCCCGAATTCTATTGAAGGTCGACATGGGATCTCAATATGATATGTTTTTCTCATGCTGGCGTATAAATAGGCATTTTGTAATTGTAAATTATCATTAGCTATCAGTTATTCAATATACAGTAGGAAAATTAGATTGATACAGTACAATAGATTTATCAGATCAGAGACTATGGTGCATGTTTTCAAAATGGAGGTATTTATGAAAGTCAATTGATGTTGCTGCACATTTTTGATGTCAATTATCTGTTGAATTCAATGAAAAATACTACTAAGTTGTCTCCAAGATTGATGCTTTCTGGTTGTTTAAATTGGCATAACAAGTTTATGTTCAGTTTATCAATGCACATTTGTTGTATCTCTGTGATTAATCAATTGGTTCTTTTAAGCAAAGATTAAATCCTTTTAGTTGATCATAGTAATCAGAGAGTTTCATCTGGATTATTAAAGTAGAGCTTAGTAGTTACAGTATTGCATGTGTTATACAAGTTGTAAGCAGAATATATGCCAGATAATTTGAGTTTTCTCCAGAGAGGTGTTGTTCATCTTGATTTCATTTTAAATCTGCATACCCAATAAGGCACTGGTCTCTGCACTTCATCATTTTGAACTCATTCAGTTTCTTTATATCTGTTAATTAAGCATTTTAGGATTTAGATAAGAAGATTGCTATTGCTATCAAGTTTGATTTCATTTGTTCACTTCCATCTGCCATTGTGGTCAAATCACTGAATGCAAGATAATCATAAGTACATAAAGTATGCTTCATTCAGAAAGGTACACCCACCTAGGTTTAGCAGCACCTGAAGAGTAGAAGGTTGAGTTCTCTTGACCTTGTCTGTTACCCTGAAACATATCAAGAGATTGGCAGCCTCTTGAGGCATCTTGCCTGCGTTTTTGAGAGCTAACAAATTGGCGACTCCGCTAGGGAATGTATCAAAAAATTTGGTTGAAGACCACATTATAAAGTCATTGAAGAAAAGGTTATAATTTGAGAAGATTTAGAAAGAGTGATTCCGCTGGGTAAAAGATCAGAAATAATCATTTTCCTACTTTTGGAAAAGTAGGTGGCGACTCTGAAAGAAACATTGCATTTGTTCAAACATGAATGGAAGAAGGTCCCAATATAGGGGAGGTCATACTGGAGCTCCTGCTAGTAGCAGTAAGTGGACACACAAAGATGACAAGGTTGATAAGGGGAAAGGAATAAGTGAGGACATGTGCATGACAGATAAAGATAAAACATCAAGAGCACATTTTGAAACATGTGATCGCTATGATACATGGAGAGATAATTCAAGTGCAAAACTTTGCACCCTCGAAGAGCAAGCAAATCCATTTTATAATCCTCAAAATCAACCTAAGTTTGATGCCAGACTTGAAGTAAGAGGACTCAGATATCAACAGGAATGTGAACAAAGGATGGAGGGTAACCATAATGCATTTATTGATCATGAGCTTCCTGAGGAAGTAATAGCACAGTTTGAATTACAGAGGAAGAGGATAGAGGAATTAGAGGCTAAATTGCAAAAAACTCAAGTTACTGATCAGACGGCTGGTTGCCCAAAGTATGTTCTGCCTCATAAGCAAGGTGATAAAGGTGCAGGGCCCTCTAATCAACCAAATGCTCCTCACAATTAGACAGGGAATCAATACATACAGCCAAACCATCCGCCTCACATTCCTACTCAGCATACAAATATGCAGCCACCTCATGGTCAGCATTATTTCCCATAGCATTATGCACAATACAGTAATCCTATGTATGAATATCAGTACCCACCTATCCCTCCCCCTCACCAATATGCAGCAATGATCAGACAGTTTGATTTGGCAGGGTTTCATATATACCCTTACCCTATGGATGGTAGTTGGAGAGGTCTGGTACCTAAGTTTATAGGGAGTAATGCAATTACTACTAAAGAACATTTAAAGAATTTCAACGTGTTCATCCAAGACATAGGTGTTCCATATGAAGATTTACATATGAGGCTATTTATGATGTCACTTCTTGAAGATGCTAGGGATTGGTTCAACAGCTTGCCAACATCTTCAATTAATTCTCTCCAAATATTCCAAGATAGATTCCTAGAGCAGTATGCGAATCTAAATGCACCAGATGTAGCTCTTCATGAATTGATGCAAATTCAAAAAAATTAGAATGAATCAATTTATGATTTCGACCGAAGATTCAATAAGTTGCAGACTAAAGTATCTCCTGGATCAAGGTTGCCAGATTTTGTAGCTTTGAGTGTTTATTTGAATGCATTTGATCCTAAAACAGGGTATGAATTGAGAAATAGATTCCCAAGAGATTTGGCTGAAGCACAGAGGATAGCATTGATAATTGAAAACAACAGGAAGGTTGCTGGAATAGTCAGTAAAAGAGACAACCCTAGGGCTCCTCAGCAAAGCCACAATTATCAGTATAGATAGAATACATACAGAAATGAGAGGCCGAGGTTGCATGATATGCCTTATAATATAGACTGGGAGGACGGAAAACCTATAACAGGTAGGCCTGGAAACAAGGAGACTCCTGATCCATTGAGAAAAAGGGGAACCTATATGGTGAGTAACAATTATTTCTGTGAAGCTTGTGATAAGCCACAATCCCCAGACTATTGTGTTGTTGCCCAAAGGATGCAAGAAGAAGGAATGCTGACAGGAGGCGGTGGAGAAGATCACACGGTATATTTGACTTCAAATACTTTTCACCATGTTAAGGAAGGGTACTCATCTTCAGAGGATGAGGGATATGAGTACGATGTTTCAAATCAGAAATATAATGTCCATATGGTTGAACAGTGGGTCTTTTCTGATTCTGAAGAGGATTATATAGAACCAAATTCTGATGAAATGCCTACTCAATGCAGTATGAAGAGACTCACCAAAGATGAAATAGAGAGACTAACTGTTGTTGCAGTTGAGGAAGCAAAGAGTAAATACTGGTTGAGAAATAGAACAGTAAATGAGAATGAAGGTGTCCCTAGGGGAATCTTCATGAAGGACCAGAAGGCAACACAAGGAATTGTGAAGAAGCTAGAAAACAAACAGCATGATAAAAATGAATAGAAGCCTATCCAAAAGGAGGAAGTAAAGGAATTACACAAAGAGATTCAAATGCTTGACCAGCCTAGTAAAGGAGAGAACGAAGAAATAAAAGGAGAAGTATTGGAGCAGAAGAAAATCATTAAGGTGGAGGGCTCTTCTTTTGACTTCACTCAGGCATTATCCCAGGTAAAGATGTATGTTCCACTACTTGAGATGATGAAAATTAAAGAATGCAAAGACCGTGTTGTTCAATTGATAATGAATTCAGAAAATAAAGTAGCTATCAATAGGCAGGAGAAGGTAAATATCCCAGAAGTCTGCTTGAGTGATGTATTAACAACTCCCCCACATGTTGATCCTTTTTTCACTACATTGCTTATAAATAACAAATTGTTGAGGAATTGCATGATAGACTTTGGTGCAGCTATAAACATCATTCCAGTAGGAGTTATGAAGCAGCTTGGCATGTGGGTTGATACATATGAAGGGAAATGTTATGCAATGGATAACAAACCTGTTCCTGTGGTAGGTATTATGAGAAATGTTGAAGTCAAGCTGGCTACTTATCCACAGGTGGCATATAATATAGATATAATAGTGATTGATACTCCTCCTTAGTTTGGGATGCTTTTCTCAAGACAATGGATAGCAACAGCTGGGGGAAATATCCAGTTTGATTTATCTTATGCAACTATTCCAGTGAATGGTCATGAAGCCAGGTTGTATAGGGAGCCAAGAATGAGCCAAGTTGTTGACTATGTACCCCAAGATCAAATCAATTGTTTTTGTGATGTGAATCTTGGCAACTTCAAGATAGAATCAGCCCAGCCAAAGTTAATCAATACTGATCCAGTTGAAGGTTCTTGTGGTGATCGAGAGAAAGAAGCAATAGACAATGTGAGTTCATTTGATAATGAGTATATAATACCTCCTATTACAGTTGAAAGTCATGAAGACTCATTTAATGAAGAAGAAATGATGTTTTTCCAAGGTATGCCCAAGAATGAATTCCAAGTATTTTCAGATCTACTTTATGGTAAAGAGGAAATAATTTCAGACAAGCTAGATGATGGAATAAGTGACTTCGCTGGTAATGTTTCTGATTTTTCATTCTCTAATGATCTTGGGCCTCTTTTTGATGATGAAAAAAGTGAAGAATATAACTGTAGTGATGAGGATGTTGAGACTTGTTCACTCAGCAGTGAGCAAATTTCAGATTTGCCGACTCTTGAATACCAAAGATGTGTACATGAGGGTGATTTTGAAGTTTTGTGTCCAGCTTACATTTTCCTAGACAGTGAAAGATCTTTGTATGATGATTCTTATGACTCTTAGTGCATTTCTCAAGTTGATGGTGAAACCTTTCAAGTTGATCAAAAGTCTGTGTCCATTCAAGATGAGGTATGTGATTTTGAAATTTCTAACTCTTGTGGAGAAGATGTTTATCTGCATACCAAGGGTGATAGTGGTCCAGATTTGATTGGTTCATATATACTTAATATTGATGATATGAGTCATAATCTAGTGTTGTATCCAATTGATATTGTTAAAGAGGTGCAAAAGGTTTCAGATTTGTATGTTTCAGACAGTGTTGATATGCCAAATTTTTTTGTTTCTCAAGAAAAACACTTTGATGATGAATTTTCAATACAACTGAGAGAGTGTGTTATAGTACACAACAATGAGAAAGATAATGAGGAATTTTGCATTGAATATGCATATATTTTGTATGTTGGAAATAGTAGAGATTTGCCTCATGATGATGGAGAATTTGAACTACATAATGGTAAAGGGAATTTGGGCCAAGCTGAGTACGTCGATTCTCTAAGAACTTTCAATAATGGTGACAAAACGGATTGCATGAATATCTTCAGGAAGAATCTGATGAACTCAAGACAAAACCAAGTATTTGACAGGGGAAAGTATGATTTGAGTTTCAGATTGTAACAGCTCAGAACATGTGAAGTTAAAACACAGAGGATTAAGGGTTGCCAGTGCATGGACAACTCTTGCTTGTCCTCTTTTAAAGAATATTTTCCATGCATAGTAGTTTAGGGTTGTGGTTCACCTTCATTTTGCATCCATTTCACTTCCATTTTGCACTCACTTTCCATTGCCTTTCATTCCATTTTTGCTCACTGGTTCATCATTTTGTGTTTGGTCTAGTCTGCTCACCCAAAGATTTTGGATCCTTGCAATGATCTCACTATCATTCATCCCCAGACGGAGCCACTGTTGGAACTGTTAAATTTTGATGTTTTTACATATTGATCATGCTCATGAATTTCCATATTTTCCCCATATTTTGCCCATAAAATCATCTATGTCTTCTTTTTTCACATTCTTGTTCATATCAGCTTGTGATGGTCAAGGGCTTCCCAATTCATATTATATTTCTACTTGTATGAGTCTGTATTGCCTATCGGCAAGATTCATCTGATGTCACGACGATCACAGGTCTTGTGCATTCATCATTTGACATGACACACATGTTGTTTCGGCGACAAAAGCTTTATCGGCATGAGCCAGGGGTCTTTAGTGTAATGTTTCATCGAATATATCATGTCTTACCGACCCACATTTGGATAAGCATATTGGCATGAGTTTGGCCATCAGGCTGAGGTCTTAGCGATTTCAATATGTCTCATTGACCGGCAACTAAGAGAACCCTTCAGTAAAACTTATGAGCTTCGATGTAAAGTCTTGGCAAGCCCGTTGGGTCTTGCCGACAAAGTCTAATGAATGAATTTCGGCGAGAGGTTTGTGTCGTCTTGGCGAACTGATGTGATCGCGATGTTTCAGTGTGACTTAGTTGATTCTTTGGGACCTCTCCCCGATTTTGAATTGTCTTGACGAAAGCGAATGGGAGATGGTTTTCGGCGAGAGGTTGGCATTGTCTTGGCAACCTAAGGATGAAGGGAACATATCGGTAGGAGTTAGTGATATCGGTATGAGGTCTCGACGAGTGACCTTCGGTCTCGCCAATGGAAAACAAAAGGATCCTTGTTGGCATAAAAAACAATTTGTCTCAGCAACACTCAAGGATGGTTGAGGTCTTTCGGTAAAAAATTGAGCACTCTATGTGAGGTCTCTCTGATATCAGAATGTTAGGACGAGTGTGAATGAAACCAAAGGAACTCATCGGTGAAAGATATCCCTGTCTCAGTGAATGGAAAGCACGTAAGGAAATGCATATCGATATAACATTTTGTAATCTGTGAGATGTCTCACCGACATCACAGAGTTAGGGCGATATACAAAAGAGCGCGGGCTGAAAGTGATTGAATTGCCTTCGGCATAACTATTTGGGTGACTTGGTGAATGATTAATAAGAATTCAAATACTGAGGCCGACATGTAAATTGCTAAAATACCGTTGTTGGCCGACATGATTTGAGCCCGAATTCTATGGAAGGCCGACATGGGATCTCAATATGATATGTTTTTCTCATGCTGGGGTATAAATAGGTATTTTGTAATTGTAAATTATCATCAGCTATCAGTTATTCGATATATAGTAGGCAAATTAGATTGATACAGTACAATATATTTATCAAATCAGAGACTATGGTGCATGTTTTCAAAATGGAGGTATTTATGAAAGTCAATTGATGTTGCTACACATTTTTGATGTCAATTATCTATTGAATTCAATGAAAAATACTACTAAGTTGTCTCCAAGATTGATGCTTTCTAGTTGTTTAAATTGGCATAACAAGTTTATGTTCATTTTATCAATGCACATTTGTTGTATCTGTGTGATTAATCAATTAGTTCTTTCAAGCAAAGATTAAATCCTTTTAGTTGATCACAATAATCAGAGAGTTTCATCTGGATTATTAAAGTAGAACTTAGTAGTTATAGTATTGCATGTTTATACAAGTTGTAAATAGAATATATGCCAGATAATTTGAGTTTTCTCCAGAGAGGTGTTGTTCGTCTTGATTTCATTTTAACTCCGCATACCCAATAAGGCACTGGTCTCTGCACTTCATCATTTTGAACTCATTCAGTTTCTTTATATCTGTTAATTAAGCATTTTAGGATTTAGATCAGAAGATTGCTATTGCTATCAAGTTTGATTTCATTTGTTCACTTCCATCTACCATTGTCGACAAATCACTGAATGAAAGATAATCATAAGTACATAAAGTATGCTTCATTCAGAAAGGTACACCCACCTAGGTTTAGCAGCACCTGAAGAGTAGAAGGTTGAGTTCTCTTGACCTTGTATGTTACCCTGAAACGTATCAAGAGATTGGCAGCCTCTTGAGGCATCTTGCCTGCATTTTTGAGAGCTAACAGAGTGAGTGGAGCAATATGTGTTGGATCCATGATAAAAAAATGTATAGAAAAGAACTGATACAATAGTATAGACCCCCTCAATGCAATAAAATTCCCCTCTGATCCAAAAAGAATGACCAATTTAGAAATTTTCCAAGAAAATAACTAAAAAGGACAATATGAATTTGATTAAAATAAAAAATACTTGGTTATTTTTTTTGGAAAAATGGGCTCAATATCTGTGAAGAGGATTGAATCATATTTTTGATGTCGCTTGAATCATGAAAATTTGATATCTGAGTCAAAAGTTATGATCTCTTGAGAAAAAAAAGATAGATATGACTTCAAAAGCCTATAGAATAAATCAAGAGAAAAATGTATAAAAATCACCTACACCACTAGATTGAGCTCAGAAACACCTTTCCAACAATATATGGTTTACGAAAAATGGAGATCAGAAGAATGATTTATACTCAATTTACTGAAAGTTTCCCAATCTGGCCTTATAAGTGACTTGGGGGGCTAAAAGGGGTCAATCCCTGGGCATACAAGTGCCCATTCATTGGCCCCCAGGCACTTAGGGTTTAGGTTGGGCTAGCCCTTGGTCACCCATGTGACCAAGATTGGGCATTGAGCATTGGAAGGTCGCGATTGAGTGACGATACAAGCACACAGATGGTCATTGAAGGCATTGGGTGATGGCATTAGTGTGAGAATATTCCAAGGAATATTCTAAAAGTTTTTTTTTAAATTTTTATGTTGAAACTTTTAAATAGTCGCTACCTATTTTAATTTTTCAAAAAAAAAAATATTATGATGATGCGGGAGCATCTACGGGTACTAGCAATCTTGCATCACCAAAAAAATTGCTAGATTTTTTAAAAAAATTAATAAGGGATTAGGGGTTAAGAGAATAAATATTTTGATTTGCAACTTTGTCATTTCCCTTGTAGCAAAATGTAATTATAACTTTGGAGGAAATTATGCAAGGGTAAATGTTTATAAGGCATAAATTGGAAAATGTTCTTCCTAGGTGTCCCATTTCTTGGTGGGGACCACTTGGGGTGCATGTGCTTCCATGTTCAATTGCATGCCTTGCGTTCCATTGCATGTTTGTGCCACAAGCTTTGCATGTTATTGCATGTCCGTATTTGGAGCCATCGGGGCCACCAAGATCAATGAAGATGTAAGAATTGGCCAAATTTGATTGGCCATGGTTTAGGTGCCCATGTGAAGGTTGTGTGAGCATTCAATAATTTTATTTTATGATTATTTCTCCAATTGGGGAGTGGGTTTTCCAAGGAGGTGTTTTTCTTTTGGTTTTGGAAAAGAATAGTGGCTTTTCTCATTCAAAAATCTATATATTTAGGCCTTATCATTTGGGAAGATGACTTTGGGAGTTTTTGCAGGTGAGATGGGGAAATGCTATCAAATTGAAGAGAGGATTTGAAGACGCCATTGTTGCAAAATTTTATTTGCATAGAATCCCATGTTTTTGGGAGCTAGTGAGCTCCACATTTTAGGAGAAGTGAGCTAGTGAAGTTTGTGTGAAGGGGGCTTGAGAGATTCAGTAAAAAGGAGACCAAGAAGTTTTTTGTGTTAAAAGTTTGAAGGTGTACTACAACAACAAGAAGATTGATGATTTCATGATTTGTTTTCAATAGTGATTTCTAATGATGGTTGAAGGTTTAAGGAGCAAGAATTGAGTGAAAGGAGATTGAGTGAAGCCATTTTATATTTGATTTTTGTTGTCATATTTTAGTCTCATATCAGATTTGTAATGTTTTTCATCAGCCCATATGGCTGTGAAACAATGCACTTTTAGAAATGTTGTCTTGTTATGTAATTGAAGGATATTTTGAATGAACAAAGAAGAATACTTCTTGCAAACTTTTGTGTTGTTTCAAACCATTTCTAAGTTGAATTTTCAGATTGTTGTGTGTATGTGAATGAGGGTTGGTTTGTTCTTACATCTTGTGATTGCAAATTTTTTCTTTGACTAGACATGTGCAAGTATGGCGATGGTGGCCATACCCGTACGACATTTTATGGCCATACGGTTGTGCAAAATTTGACCTTGAAAAATATGCCTAAAAAAAGCCCTAAAAATTAAATTCTCAGATTTTTGTGAAACAATAGTCAATTCTTAGGTTTTTGGCCACTTTAGACAGAATGGTGAGGTTTGTTTTTCTCCAGGATGCACCAAATGTTTTTTCAAGGCTAGATCCCTCAAATTTTGAATAGGAGGTTGTAGATTTGGAGCTATGATACCATGTTAGTGTTGATAATTTGGAACCTTTGAAAAATGGGGGAATGATGATGATGTATTCACACAGACTTTCAAAGATGTTCCACTCAAGGATAACCCTAGAGATCTTAATGCAAAAGAGAAAGAGATCTTGCAATAAGGTTCTCCTAGGGGTTGAATGTCATCTAATGAGGGGTTCACCACCAAGTTTAAACTTGGAAAAGATAATGAAATGTAATATGAAATGCAAAAAACCTAATTGAATGCAAACTAACTCTAAATGACCTAGAAAGATGAATAAAATGCAACATAAAACTATAAAATAGAAAGTGTGCACTTGGGAAATTGAAGAAGGCAAAATGGAGGTCTGGATCACTGGAATTTTTTTTGTCAAGGTTGATTGGGACTCATTCACCAAGTTGGGTGAATTAGTCCAATTTATGGGAAAATGTGCAGGAACGGGTTTCTACGAAAAGGGTGTCCAGATCTACAAAAATCTTTGTCAAACATGTACAGTAGGACTCATTCACCACTTGTGGTGAATTAGTTCACTTTTGCTTTTTAGGAAGTTCTGAACCTAATTATGTCCTCTTGGTTTTCTCTTCTCTTCCCGTCCGGTTTCTGGATCTGAAACTGCAAATTACCACCTATAGGTCTTCTCCAAGTTTCTCCAAGGCTTGATGACAACTTTAGCAACTTTATATCACTTGACAACTTTTCTCAAATCTTTCTCCTTATGAAATATGCAACCTAAACCTACAAATCACATGCAAAGGAGAGGGGAAAATGTTGTGGGGTTAGTGAATATGGGTTTGCCTTGGTCAAACCCCTTGTTGGTAATTAAACCTTGAAATGAAAGAAAATATGGATGGAGAATGATGAATGAACAAATAAAAATGCTGCAAATCACCAAACCCTAGCAATAAGGTGTTGTAACTATGCTTGAAATGGCTACAATGGATGTGGTTCTTGAATCTTGCTTGAATGGAGTTGATCTTGCTTCAAATACTTGCTTGAATCATAAACCCTACATCACAATTGTTAGCACAATAACAAACATGATGAATGTAATCTTTGACATGATGATTGGCACATGAATGTTGCTCTAAAATTCTTGATAATCCACCCTTGAAGACTCTTGAATCCTCTTGTGAATGCTCAAATTCTCTTGTGAACTCTATTGAATGCTAGGTGAGATTATGAGTGAAAGAACCTTGTATTTATACTTGATTATGCAAGAATTCCCGAAATTACAACACTACAAGCCGACATCAAATCTAGGAGAATAAAATCCCATCAAAAATTTGAATTAAATTTGAATTTTGGTCACATGATACTCATTTTCCCAAGGTGGCGAATGAGTCCCACCAGGCATAATGTATGGGAAAAAGAATAAAAAGTGCTTAGAAATGTGTGAAAACTGGTTAGGGGCCAAAAGATCCAGGTGGGACCTATGAATAAATATTCAACAAGCTCCCTTCAAGTTTATTTTGCTCTAAGTATCGGCCCACACATCTCAAGTAATCCACTTGACCTTTTTGTCAAAGTCTGCTCCCCCTCCACATGTCCGCTCTGCACACCCCAGAGGTTTCCTTTCCTTCGCATCTCGGGAATCCCCGCTATGCTTCCACGTGTCATAGCTGCAAGCCATTTTGATCATTCCTTTTTGCTTCCTCATCGAGCCCCGCTCGAGTGCCACATAGCTTTCATTTCCCAAGGAAATTTGGTAGGCCCCATGATCGACGTCTGCAATGACTTTTGCTACATGTCTACTCTCCACAATCTTTTAGCGAATGGATGAAATAACGACCGTGGGTAATGAAATGCTGCCATGCATCTCTTTTGTACACAACCAATGATCACTTTCCTCCACTTTTGGATAGAGCTCTACCCATTCGACACATGTCACCTTGGCGCAAGTCTTTAGCGGTGAAAGATAAAGGTTCACATAGGCAGCGCTATGCTGCTACATGTCTCTTCAATGGGTCTTGTATTCGAGCGATGAATCAAGCGAACCAAATACTGCGACTGGCCGCTGCGTGTCATAACTACCTCATGGGATGTTGACACTTGTCTGTTTAACCTTGTTGGGACCACCGCCATCATTTGTAGAGGATGCACTTGAGCCTGGGATGACCAAATGCTTGGTTTCAAATCTTTTCTATTACAATGGCTTGGGGAATATTCTTATTTATGCATCATTTTCAGAGATCGTGAAATCTTTTTTGTTACCCCTCTGCATGCGGTGAGAGTTTTCTGCTATATATACTTCTCTCTGTTTTGAGTGAAGGGTTCAGATTTTGAAGGAACATTGATTTTAGGAAAAGACATAGGCCTTTATTACTGTTTTAATTTTATTGCAAAGAATTTCAGACTGTGCCAATTGTTCGACCTTTCTATTCTTTCATGCTATTTGATTAAATTTTAAACTGTGCTGCTATTGTTTGGATATTTCATTTGAGAACTTCTATATATATTGAATGCAAGTTTGTTGATCTAGATCATGTCTAATGACTCTTCTTGGAAGTAGGAATATATGCAATGTTATTTTATGTCAATGAATGGATTATCTATACTTTAATCTTCAGTTTCTACCTTTCTGGAACACTACAAATACCAATCGGGCCATTAGATCTATGATTCATCGTGCCTATCATTAAGTCTCGGCGCATCGCCCTAGGTTAGACTTTATTTTATTATATATGTTTCCTTTTCCCTTTCCAAAACCCCATTATAAAAGAAGCCAGCTTCTTTAAAAACCCGAAGGTTACTCAGTTTAGCACAAAAGGTCCCCCATAAACTGAGTTTCCCATAAGACAAGGTTACCTTGTCAAATTTTGGCATCAACAAGTACTTTCTTGTGCATTTTTTTGATGTTTTTTCTTCTCCTTCATGCACTAAATTGTGACACATAGTTTTAATGGACCTATCACACCTCTCCCTTGTCAATATAGGGGGTGCTCATAATTTTGGTGCTAAAGCTTCCTTTATTTCACTTTGGAGGGAGCTATGCATATATTTTTGTTCCTATATACTAGGTGGATGCAACATCTAGCTACCCATGCATTTTAGTGAGATGGAAAATATACCATATAGACACTCTTGCATTCTTGTTAGTGGATGTAACCTTCTATCCTTAATCGATAAATTTTCTTTAGACTATTGGCACTGGTACTTTTGACTTGCAATATACTTTGTATTGGTTGAGTAGTGTTGTTAGGGTCACTCATGTATTTTGATATGGAATTTATATCTTTGACTATCAAATTATTGCCTTGATCAACCATTTGATCATTGTTTGAGTAGTATTGTTAGGATCACTTGCGTAGATTTTTTTCTTTTTGATACTAATCTTCATCCTAATTTTAATGAGGATCTTCAGTTTCCATCATTATAGCAATCATATTTTATAGTTATTTGTATTTTTTTCATTCTTTAGTTGTATTCTTCATGTTCATATTGGGACATTATTTTGGAGGCTTCTTAGTCCTTTATATGTTTTTTTATCCGATTTGGGGGATATATTATATCCATGATGGAATTTTCCCTTTGGGGGTCAACTTGAGTCCTTCCTTCCTCCACTATTTCATTTCTTTCTCTCTTTTGGAGAGGAGTTACCCCCATGAGGTTTCCTCCTTTTCTCTAGTTGTGAGATATTTTCTCATTTGTATATGGGTGCCTCATAAAGCCTAGTTGTTGGGACCCATTTTTAATGTTTATGCACCCATGATCAAAGGTTTTAGCTTATAACTATGTTGCACTTAAGGGGGGTGTTAGAGTAAAAAAGTATTTTCCCAATTAGTTTTTTTTATTATTAGGTCTCTTTTTACACTACCATACTTAATCTTATTTTGGTCGTGTGTTTTTTTCTCTCAAGTCATAGGATTGTGAAAAATTTCACGATCTAACTTAATCCTCAACTAGGTTTTTTATCCTTTACCAAGAATAATTTTTCATTATTACAATTTACAATTATTGATTCATGTTTTTTTGCATCAAGAGACTCATAGGCTTTCATAACAATTCTATTTTATTTTTCTCTCTTTTTGTAATAGGTGTTGGATTGTAGGTGATCTTTGAGAGATCCATGGTTGAGGAATCAACTCCAATAGTAATTTGGAACATATATCTATTAACTATGATAGAATGAGAGGCTATAAATCATAGTTCAATGGGAGATTTGTGTAATTACATGGTTAGTCCTATCCTCTTGGTTGGAGATCTTGATTCTACTTTGGGATCTACAATCATTTAAGTTGCGTTTCTTGATTGTGTTAGGACTATGGATAATCTCAATTAGGAAATTTTTATCATGGTGCCATATGTATCTTGGGTGCAACTTTAGTGGGAGATTTGGCAATAACATGGATCTATCACTTTATATGTGATGGATGATATTTTATAATTGTTGTTGATATTATGAGGAGTTTTTGATACTTACCTTATGGGCGATGAGTTATTTGACATATTTAGTTCTATTAAAAGAATATTCTTATCTTTATTTTTTAAAGATGCAAATAGCTTGGTACTATGAAGGACTTGTTGAGTATTTGTTTGATTTATTATATATGATTTGTTAAGAAAAATGATCCTTACCTTAAAGGATGGTTTATTACATGCCATGGTGGAATTTATATTACTAGTTGAAGTCATGGAATGATAAGGATGTGTTAGAGCACATCTATTGGTTGGGGATAGATGATAGCCCTTAGTGAAGATGTATATCATGGATCCAATAGAACTGCCTAAAGCCTACATGTTTTATGAGTTGTAGTGGGCATATTGGTCATGGTTTAGGTAGTAAACTATGATGTCATCCTAAGTTCTTTTATTTCTTACTAATCATGTGATTAGAAATTTTATAAGAATTTGGGATAATCTACTAGATGAGTATTATGATCATTTTTCTTTGTGAGATTCTAGTTATTGTTAAGTTACAATTGAAGTTTCATTGTCATGAGATGATTGACATGAGATTTGCATGGACTTGTTGAGGAGATTATATTTTAATAATAAACTAGTCTCATATTTCACTCTCAGTCCACTTGGTGAAGAATGTTCTAGTAAGAATTTCCCACCTATTTTTTTAGATGCATTATTTGTTTATGTCTTGCCTTCTCACATGTTTTTTATTCTTAGCTTTAGATGCCAATTATGAGGACTTGCTAAGGAGTATATACATGGTTATTATTATTATTATCTCCTTATGTTTGGGTCTTTATCTCTAGTGCCAATCTTGAGAACTTGTTTGAGGAGTACACCATGACATTTTGTAGCTTCAAGAATGATCCTTTATTGTTGGAATGGTTGTTTTTCTTGAGATTCTTTTGGTTTGAGAGGCTTATATCTATTTTTTCTATGTTTGAAATTGGGATTAAATGGTTAGATGTTAATATATTTCCTATTTAGAGATTTAGAAGGAGATCTTACTTATCATAGCTTGAGGACATGTTAGTGTTGGCATAAGGATATAATTTATTTTCTAGTTTCTTTGTATGGTTTATTGTGTATCCTTGAGGTTTGGTTGGTTTCATGTTGGAGTGAATATTTGTGTGGAGCTAATCATTTACTATTATTATACTTCATTACTTTTATAATAGTAAGAATGATTAGGGCTCTTTAATCTCTATTTTATAATTGATTTAAATAACTTAAGAGAGTTGAGGTGGTCAAGGGAGAAATTTTTGCAATGTGTTCTTCAACACTATAATACATGATTTAGCTACATTTTCTATGTGAGTTATCTTGGAAAATTCTTTGAATATTTTGATCATTTTTAGACTAGACAATGTCCATGTAGTGGGAATCCTAGGGAGGAATATGTGTCATTAGACTATGGTACAAGGCTCTTTAGGTGTATTTTATTTTTTTACTGGCGAAGGAAAACTTTGTGTAGGATAGTGAATATACAAAGACTTGTGATTGTGGATTGGGATAGATATGTTGATAGTAGAAGGTCTAACTATGATGAGCGTGCCCAATTTTTGAGGTATATCTAGTTGGATATTTTAATGATATTTTATTATAATTATTCCTTCTTTATTATTTTTTAGATACCTTTTCATGTAAAGATATTTTGGGATAATATTGGTCATTAAGAATCATGCAATGGTAAGATATTGTGTAATTTGTTTGGAAATAAATCCTATTTATCATACTAGGAACAAGAAAATTGTTTCTCAATATCTTTTAATGAGAGGGAGATGGTTGAGAGAAAGAAATTTTAGATGTAAAAGGTTTACACTCAAGTAAATGATGATTCTTTGATAAAACCCACAAGTATTGTCAAGTTCATGTGTTGTAGGCATGAGATGGGCTCAAGTCCCATTATCAAACATGAGGTTAATTTCTTGTGTTGAATACCATCTTTTCTCTTGCAATAATATCAAGTGGGAAAATGTTAGGAATTGAGATATATTCATATGTAGAGAGTTCTTGAAGTTAAAATTTATCTATAAATTGCATTGCAATGAGATGTAGTAAGTTTCAAAAGAGGATTTTATATGCAATCTAGTAAATAGCTACAATATTCAATGTGATGAGATGTGGTGAGTTATATATGTTGTTGTATACTATTCCTATTGGTTTACATGTGGTAATTTTATGGTAACAACCACAAGACATTTGTAGGAGAACTCACTATCACATAAATTGTTACTAGATGCATGAATGGTGATACAAGTCCACTTGTAGAGCTAGATTTTATGCGATTAAGCCTAGGAACATGTTTTTATTTAAGAGGTTTTTCTAAGGTGCTACAAGTAATCAAAAGTGATGAATTTTTTTGTATATAATACCAAAATATTGGATCAAGTAACGATGGCTATAATAAGAAAGACGTATATACTTACAATGTTTATGACTAACTATTAACTAACAACATGCATCAAAAAATACTTATACACAATGATTATCCACATATAGAAATCATGTTTGGTGACATGTACAATTTTTTGAAATCATGGTGCAATAAAAATATATTTGTGCAATTCTTGATATCTAATGGGCTGGTTGGAAAAATAGGTTCTTGGTATTCCATGATGATGTCTACAAGTATCATCTCATGTGAATGTGACAATGTTGTCAAGGATAGATTAGTGGATGATGTAAGAGCATCTAGAGGTGTAAGAGAAATCTTGCATCACCCAAAAAATGATTTAGTTTATTTTCATTTTGGTTTGGAAAATATCTATGAAGCTCATTTCCTTTAAAAAAATTCCTAAAGAATGGTCGAGAACATGTTTCTAAAAGGGCTAAAATAGTAGGGTCTCTATATTTAGAAAGTTTGCATTTGTGCAAATGTGGACCTAAAAAGTTTTAGAATTGCTAAATGAACATTGTGGGCGAGTTTCAAGTCAAAGTCAAGGCTAGATGTGAATTGATTAAAGATTTAAGTTTATGAAAAATCTCTAAGAAAACTTTAAAATTGAGTTTTGAGGCTTCAAATGATAGAATAAAGCCCCAAATTTTGGGAAATTGAATGAATTAAATTTTAGGGGTGTAGAACACTTCAAGAACTATAGTTTTATAAAAGGGGCTTAATCGGTCCCAAATCAAAAGTTATGACTCTCAAAAGGTGACCTATTTTTTGGTGATGTGAGTTACACTTTCTAAAATATGCAAGAAGATGCCTAAGGGAATTTATGGGGGTAAAAGCACAAAGTTGTGTCACACTTTATAAAGGAAACAACCAACATTGATCCAACTTTTAAACTTGAATCACTTAAAAGTGGCATATATGTTTTGAATTTTGAAATGATATAAACTAGTAAAATATGTATTTTTTAGTATATTTTATGTTTGTATTTAAAAAATAATAATAATTAAAAATGATTTTAAACTAGTTTTTAATAAATTAAAAATATAATTTAGTTGCTGATAAAATGCTAAAAAATGAAGTTGCATGAGACGTCAAACTTTTTATAGTAATTTTTTTTTCTTCAATTTTTTGTGAGTATTTTATAACTTTTGAACTTTAGTGCATGGATATATTTTTTCCAATGATAAATATATATTTTAAATAACATTAAAATGTGTGTGAATAAAAAAATAGTTGTTTCCATTGGACATCAATTTCCATATTAAATATTATCTAAAATGGAAAAAAAATTATACCTTCTTGAAATAGATTCTTTTATCTCGTGCATCATTTTTTTTTAATAAGTTTTAGTATTTTTTATTGGCATGGTAATCAACCTAATATTTTGTGTTGATAACCTACTTTTAGTAAAAATAAAAAATAAAATATAAATAATAATTAAACTATTAAAATAAATATATTTTTGAAAACTGCACTTATGGATCTACAAAAGGGTATTTTTTATATTTTAAAAAAAATATTATATGCATTAGTAGGAATTATTGAAACTTCAAGTTTTTCAAATAATTTTAATTTTTTGGTAAATTGAACTCGAAGTGGTGCTCCATATATTTTTAGCCAACAATTTTAGTTGAAAAAGTTGTGGAAGTATCTAACTTAGCTAGACTGAATCTTACTAGATCATATGTTTGACCAAAATTGAATTTTAGTTAGTAATACTTAAATTTAGTTGTGCTAATAAGTTGGTTGAAAGTGTGACATAGCTTTGTGCTTTTACCCATGGCTTATTTTTGGTAATTAAAAGACAAAGGAATAATAGTGGAGAGAGGTAGGTCATGATCAAGAAAGGAGGGAAAAAATAAAGTATTAGATTTGAAGCCCCATAAGAATTAGAAGAATCTAGAAGCAAGGGGACTTAAGTTTTAATATGGTGTAGCTTGTTGAGGATTAAATCCTCTATTTTTTAGTCTTCTTGTATGTAATAAGACATCATTTGAATCAATAAATTTATATATGTTAATGTGGTAATTTCTATTGTACATGAGTTATATTAGCTAACTCTCATCAATGAAGTAGAAGGTTGGACCTTGAACATTGTATGGTAGATGTCAAGAGGTTGTTTGCAAAATGGTATACAATATTATACATTGAGACTCCCTAAAAGGCCTTGTTTTGAATCCTTGATTTTAAGTAATCTAACTATGAACATTTCTTGGTGGTGGATTTTATCATGTAAGGGTTTCCCATGTAAATATGAGTCTTGTGTAATCTCGTGTTTGCAAACTATTTCATGTACTTCTATCAATGTTGTTATATAGATTTGGGAAATTGTTGACTATTTTGGTTCACACAATCTTAAGTTTATTTATCTTGGTCTATTTGTTATTTGTAACAAGGCTGAAAATCCTTAATATCAAAGATTCATCAACTGCATCATGTGAAGATAAAAATTATCATTATTCTCATCATTAATTATAGTATTAACAAATAATGAGCCATGGTGTAAAATAAAGAAAAATTGATATTGAAATATAATGTGAAGGTATAACATGTGCATCTACATCACTAGGATCCTCATTTAAATATAAAGTAAGAGAGACACAAGTAGAACCCATAAGTGGACAAGGAAAGAAAATATAAGATGTATAAAATATATTCTTAAAATATATATCATCATCACAAGGCATAACAATGTCATGACAAACTAAGGAAGGTGTAATCTCATCATATAAAGTACCATCCTTAGATGTGTCACTAGAATGTAAGGATACCCCATTATCATCATGAACTAGAGTATGTGAAGGAAGAGTACTCAAAGGTAAAAGTCATCATGATCATGCATATCACTATCATGTCATAGAAAGAGTAAAGGAAAGATGAATATCATGGACAAGTGAAGTATGAGTGACTGAAATAGAAGGATATGTGATCTAGAAAACTCTATAAGGAGTTATTATAAACATGATGAAATGACATCTCCATACAAGATATGTCCCCATCCATAGGATAAAATACATGGAAGCATCAAGGATGAAGGGATCATATGAAATAAAGTGTAGGAACACACTAAAATTCATAATGCAGGAATGAATATAAGTTGAAGGGAAGAAGAGTCTATGGGAATCCATTATAATTGCAATATTAATGATGCACAAATAATAGTGGGTAGGTAGGAATCCAAGAGAGATCATGCAATAAAGGCCCAAACCTAATTAGTGCTAAAAAGGAAGGGAATTTATATAAACTCTATTTAGATTTGATATAAGATAAGTGTAATTATAGCTATCACATCTAAAAAACTCTAATAAAATAAGTATAAACCCTAAAGGAAAAATAATTAAGGGCATAGGAAATTTGGGTTAACTGAAAATATAAATAAATAAATGCACACTACATAAATTATCCTAGGACAACAAATTAAATCACAATGATAATCAAATGTCCTAAAGTAATAGATTGGGACTGATAATCAAAATAAAAACTACATTAAATGCTTAAATAAATTTGATAATTGAATAAATTGAATGTGGATACTTAACTTTGATTTGATGCATATATGTCTATGTGTCAAGAAGCCATTTGTCAAGGTTCTAATTTTTTGCAATCTATTGTTATCCTATGAATCTAACAACATATTATCTACGAATCTAACTACATATTATCTACGTTAACTTCCACAAGTATCAATATGATCTTCGCATGTCTAGACCTAAACTACATGCATACATTTGAAATTACAAGTCAAAAATATCATCTAGGAGAATTGTATAGACTAGAACACATTTTCCTTATTTTTTTTGTTTGGATTTGTGTAAGGGCATGCTATCTTTACAAACACCTTTGGAGAATTTGTTGGATTGCAAGGGTCAAGTTATCCTTGGTTAAACCCCTAATGAATCAACTTTACAACTTCAAGAAAAAATTTCAAAGACAACAAACAAGCGTGCAAAAGCCCTAAGATGATGTACTCTAATAGATTCTACTATAGTTCTCTATATTTTGTTTATTTTCCTTACAAATTTGTTGGCGTAAAATCTAACACCTTTGGAGTGTAGGTTTGTACGGACAACTATGTACACTACGCAATGAGTGCTCTTCAAATTAGGAGGGGAAGCTCCCTCGTTGTGCTGGAATGCATGGAAAAGAAAAGTAATCTAAGTCCTATCTTTTTGTTCTCAGCTGGAAGAGGCGTATAGTTATTAGAAAACTAAGAACGCTAGAAGCTAAGGGGATTTCTAGTTTTACGATCATTAACTACAACACACCATTTTAAATTCATCCAGCCTCAAGAAAACAAAGCATGAGGAAATGGAGCAAAGGATTGACTATCGGATGATAAACAAGTTTAGACTCTACTCTGAAGGCAAGGTGGCGCAACTATCATCCCTCAATCTAAACAAGTTTATTGGGTACTAAAACAGATTTAAGAATTCACCAAGATGATCTTATGAAACCCTGTGTGGCATAACACTTGATCATAACAGTAAAGACTTACTAAACGGCTTTTATCATCAAGATCTTTATGAAACCCTGTGTGGCATAACACTTGATCGTAATGACAAAAGAATTCACAAAACAGATTTATCTAAACTATGAGAAGATTTACCATGATAATCTTATGAAACCCTATGTGGCATAACACTTGATCAGCATAGTAAGGACTTCACAAAATGCTTTTATCATCACAATCTTACGAAACCCTATGTGGCATAACGCTTAATCATAACAATAAAAGATTCACAAGATAGAAAGAATTCACCATTACAATCTCTTGAAACCCTATGTGGCATAACAATTAATCGTAATAGCGAAGACACATGAACAAATACCAAAAGAGCAATATTGAGGGCAAGGTAGGCGCAGCATATATTTCTCTCTCAAGAAAAAAGTTTCCTTACAAAATGAAGCAAAGCTCTTGATGAGTATACATCAAGGTGTAACCTCAAAATCACCTTTGAGCTGACTGCTCTTGCAATGCATGCAAGCTATGTGCCTAACCCTAATGCGGAAACCGGCATGCTTAACCGAAAGCTACCATCGCTTAACCGTACAATAACCTAATGGGATCATGCAAGCATACCTTTTATTTAAAGCGCAGAGTTAACTCCTGACACTACCTTTAACTCAAAACCCTAACCCTAACTCTTTGGTGTGATGATAATCCAGGAAGGATGGGCATGTGTTGTCGAAGTGAACCGGGCGATCGGGAAGTCGAGTTAACTGTTGCTCATGACTCAATCCTCGAAAATAAACTGCAAGTTCCAACTGGCAGATCACTCCATGTCATCTCGGTCTAACACTTCGACCAAGAACTCATCAATATCTTTGTCATCTGGCACTTTGATGCTGTCCAAAAATAATAATCGCTTCAATTCCGCTACTTCAGAATTGTGTGCACGCATCGCTATAATCTTCACGCTTCTAAGATCGGGCTGAAATTATTGAAATGTGATCAGAACCTCCATCAAGATATCATAAACATGCTTCTGAAACTCAGTTTGTACAACCTCGAGATCAGCGTAGGTACCATTTTCACGAAGATAATGGCACAAGATCTGAGTGACTTTGGCGGCTCCGTAAATGAAGTGATCTCTGTTTCTTTTGCAACTTAACGCTTCATTGTCAGCTGCTCTGATGAAAACCTAAATTAAGACCAATTTGATCTTGAATTCAGCCTTAGTTGAACGCTTTGAAAACTTGCCCGCTGATCAGAACACGGCCATGTTCTCATTAACCTTTTCCTCGAAAGCTAAAATGGCTCCCTCGGGTGAGCCTAAAAATACTCCAGTTTGAGTATTATTGGATTTTTCACTAAAATTTTGAGATAGCGGCTTTGTCTAGAAAAAGGATTCTAAGACAACCCATAAATTTTAATTATAAAACACGCCATGAATAAATATGGAAAGACTTTTCTACCGTAGGAACCTAGGCTTTAGAGCTTCTCGGGAAATTTTTCTTTGATAAAGTCTCGAACATGGCTTACACAAACTAATTTCAACAAACCTGCATGATGAGATTTTCAAAAGATGTGATTTTCGGCCCACATGCAAAGAATTCGAAAGCACAGCTTCGCGAATGAAGGTCATGTATATTTTCAAAAAATCTATGACATGGTTTTGCCGGGCCGATGTCAAATGTGCAAACCCGTGATGATCAAATCGAACATCACCAATTTCTTTGACATGCTAAGAAAGTACCTGGTGATGAGAAATAGAAGAAATAAGACGTAAGATAGAAAAGTTTTGCTTGTCCGCTTCAAAGAATTCGCTTAATCTCTTTCGGACCCGATAGAAAACTCGGTGATGCAGCGAAAATAAAGTCCTGAATCTTCTTTCTTTGAATAACTGAACTGCTATGAAGAACGCTAATTCACCTCGTAGCACCTTTGCTTGCTGCTCGCCATGAAGAATGTGTAAACTCTCAAGTTTGAAATGAAGAAATAATGGACGCTAAGGCTGAAATAATAAATAAGCTTTCATCATTGAAATTCGCATAAAGCACTAAAGCTTGAAAAATGGCGCTTGGCTTCTAATTGGACCTCATTTTAGTTAACTGAAACTAAAATACGCTAAATAAAGCACCATGCTTTAGGGTTTCCCTTTCAATCTTTAGTTGCAAACTTATTTAAAGCCTCATGCGAGTTAGACTTCAGTTAACATTCCTTGTTGAATTCGCCATCTTCATGCTTTAAATCTAAAAATAGCAACCCTTTCAAGACTTTAGTTGACATTCAAGAAGTGAATGAATTCGCCAACTTCACACTTATGCTTCAATTCTAAAAATAGCAACCCTTTTGGAACTTCAGTTGTCATTCCTTGTAAAGTGCGTGGCTTCACAAATTATGCTTCATTAATAAAATATCTAAACATAGCGACCCTTTTGAGAACTGAAGATAACAACTTCATGCGCCATACTTCACAAATAAATGCTTCATTATTCATGGCGTCCCTTTTGAACTTCAGTTGACACTCAATGAAGTGCCATCTTCACTAAAGCTTCACAATTGCAACCAAACTCGCCATGCATGTGGACTCCAGTTGACATTCACTGATAATCTTCAGTTAAGTGGACATGCAATCAAGTTAACTCAACATGCAAGATAGTTAACTGAACATGCAAACTAGTTAACTCGACATGCGAACTGAAAGATCACTCAACATGCCAATATACGAACTAAAGATGACAACCCAGAAATCGTTTAGTCTAACTGCAGTCAGAACTCCAGTTAAGGCGTCCATTCAACTCACTTTCAAAAATCCAACTTTGAACTCTCAAGCGAATTCCAGACCTAGCCAAATTTCATGAAAATTTAAGCTAAAACCTCTGTCGAGACCTCTGTTCATCCTCTGACACTGGTGGACTGACTTCTCTGATTGGCTGGCTGATAGGTGCATTGCAGAGCTGAGTAAAAACTCATCAAAAGATATCTTGAGACTGAAAACCATAAAACTGACATCTGAAGGCTCAAAAATTCAAGTGCCATTTTCAAAAGCTGCGCTTTTTCTCAGACTTAGTCAAATTTTGACTTCTACATCTCGAACGAAGGGAAAACAAAATCCTTCATAACTTTATATTTTCAACTTTCAGATCGAAACTTCGCCAGTTCCCACGTACGCATACCATTCTCAGATAAATAACTCTAAAGGCACATTTCCCAAGAAAACAACGCCTAAGGGCAGCTCATGGGCTTTTGAAAAGTTGTTTCTTTCATCCTTTAATTTAGCCAATTCTGAAACGACAAAAATAATATAAAACCTCTCGACCGCAAGTTGCTGGTGCATCTCACTTAACTCCGACGGAGATAGCAATGGAGCCGAGCTGCAATTTGACACATTGAATATCTAGTATCATCAGAAAGAAAGCATTGAAGACCTGAAAAGCTTAGGCGCCTTTCTCAAAATGTGCTCTTTTGCTTTTTCCTCTAACATTTTGACTAAGATTTGACCCTATCGCTCGAATTCTCAAAGCGTTGCACTTCAAAGAACTCATATTCACCACCGACGGGATGCTGCCGCCAAGTCTTCGAACAAATGCGGGAGATAAATATCTTTAGTGGCATTTAGCCAAAACCTACATTTGGCACCTCAAAAGATGGGCTTTTCTCAAAGTCGACTTTCTCCGTTGTTAAATAATTTCGCCATCTTGTTTTATGCTTGTATCTCCCATAACTTGCCCGAAACAGGTCCGTTTGACAGGCTTGATAGCTCGTTGGGAAGCTGACGTGATACCGGACACATGTCTGCTGGAGGTGACAAACCCTAAAAACAGGATCTGAGCCCCTAAAAGATAGGGCGCCTATTTGAGAATGTGCTCCCTTCTCCAAAGAGAATTTTGATGATTTCCTTCAAATTTTCACTTTTCTTAAATCTCTTCAGTAACAGACTAACATGATACTGACACCAACTCCATATTTGAAAACCCCCAAAATGACCTTCTGACAACACTTTAACAAGATTAAGACTCAATTAAGCAAAATGCCTTAGTGAAGCAAAATTTTGGTTTTGGGTACAACATTAGGCTCCATCTGGTGACCATGTCGGATACTTACAGCATAGGAGATCCCTAGAATCTCAGTTTTTCGTAGACCAGTGACTTTATAAGTTGGGTATATGGAGTCAGGACTTTCCTAATCACCTAAAACATTAAAGTTCCTAAAAGCTTAACCTAAAAATCACCTAAAACAAGACTACTTAAATCACCTAAAACACGACAAAACATCACAGAACAGGGAAAAACAAAACGACATAACGATAAAGCATAAAAATTACTACCAAAAATTTACTCCACCCCTGAAGAGATGAAGTGCTTTGAATATTATCTGCTGTATGGCAGTAGGAAGAGCCTCCCACCAATGTCGTTTATGCCTGAAAGGCTTGACTTCTCTTCTGATGGGAATTGTAGGAGGCAATCCTTCTGGAATGAAGATTCTCAGGTATTCATATATCCATGCAAAGGTACTCTGACAAAAGTTAGAACATGATGCAAATGGGAAATCTAATACCTCAAAGGCATTAGTTATGTTGTTGTCCATCCTTGGGATGTCAAATTCTTCAAACCAATCGATCGAGTTCCAAACTCGATTTCTATAATGCCGTAGGTGATCTTTTCTGATTTGATAATATCCTTTGACCAGCTCATCGATCAGTTCTACATCACCTTTAACACATAGGAGTTTAATTCCCATGTCTTCAGCATCTTTGAGGCCTTGCAAAAGCACCTCTTTTTCTGCTTCAGTTAACTCCAATTGCTGGAAATGTGCAACTGGGTTCAACTGTTCTTTAGGGAATATGATCAATTCCCCTTCTAAAAATGTTGTTGAACAATCTCCATCGAACTGTATTGTCCATGACTTTGTGTCCTCTGTCGGTCTCTTTTCAAAACAAGCAATGTTCTGGTCTTCAACTTTTATTTCTGACAGAGTTACACAATTACCGGGACCCGTTTCAGGCTTTGCTCTTGTTAGAACATTTGACTTGAACACAGCCTGCTTCTTTGCGACTTTGAGAATCTGATCTAATTCTTCAGGATGATTCTGAAGATATTCTAGTTGCAAAATTTGTACCTTGGTCTTCATCATGGAAGCTACAATGTCAAAATTTGCTAAAGACATCTCTTGAGCAACTGGCATAGTAATCTCACGTGAAGGTTTGGGTTTAGAAGTGAGAGGCACTTCTTCACCCTCTTCGTTTGATTTCCGCCTTTCTTCTTCTTTCTGTGCTTTGAAGTGTTGAACATGTGCAAACACAGGAGGAGCGTACTGACGGTATTCTTCTTCTTTTCATTTACGGGTTCTTCATCAAAGTATCCCGCTGCGGAGTCGCCATCGAAGTTGTCCATCTGTGGTAAAACAACCTTCGAACTTGGTGTTGGTACAAAACTAGAACTGGGAGCAGCTTATGTGTATCCCATGATTTGGATCATTCTTAGGTTCTCTGGACATGCGGATCCGGTATGTGTATCAATGTTGTGGAAAGGACAAAATATTGCACTATGTGCAGCCTCAATCATTGTTCTTGGTGGAGATGTTGGCAACCGTGGCTGAAGATTGTCTCTCTTTGGCTGGTATGGTTGTAGAACTGGAGATCTGATAGAATCTATTTTCATCAAGCCGAAAGTGATCATATTATCCTCCAACTCAATGGTGTGTTCTTGTGCACTCTTCAACTTTGTTGCTTTGGCCATCTTGAGAAAGAAGGCTATCTCTGATGGAAGAGCATTTATGAAACAGCTTATCAGAATCTCCGGTGATGGATCGAATGTAAAAGAAACTCTTGTAACAAGACGATTAAATCTTGCCACAAAATCCCTCATGTGTTCTTTGTGCTCCATCTTTGAATTTGTGAGCTGGGCAAACAACATATGACTGTCTTCAACGGGCTTGAATCTCGCTAAAAACTTCTCGCTCATAGTTGCCCAACTTGTGATACTACCTGGCGCCAGGTGATTGAACCAGTCGGCAGCATTTCCCACAAGAGTCTCGACAAAGAGACGCACCGCAATGTCTTCATGCTCCACGTGCAAGACGGCGCAAGCCGTTGTGAATGCAGAAAAATGGTCTTCCGGGTGTTGTGTTCCATCGCCGTGAAACCGAGGAAAACGCTTCCTTGACCCTTTAGGTAACTCATGATTTACCTCAAAAGCCAAAGGTCCAATGTTATTACCCCAAGGTAATCGGGGTGGACATCGCCTGTCAGCATTGTTGTTGTTATCATCCATTGCTTCTGTGTGGATCATGCAATCGGATGCCAGAGTGTGACTATTCCCGTGAAATAAAAGCATTTAGCTTTTCTTGAAGTTCTCTTGCCTCGTGCCCCACGGTGGGTGCCAGAAAACTGTTGGCATAAAATCTAACACCTCTGGAGTGCAGGTTTGTACGGACAGCTATGTACACTACGCAATGAGTGCTCTTCAAATTAGGAGGGAAAGCTCCCTCGTTGTGCTGGAATGCATGGAAAAGAAAAGTAATCTAAGTCCTATCTTTTTGTTCTCAGCTGGAAGAGGCACAAGGTTAAGAAAACCAAGAATGGTGAAGCTAAGGATTTTCTGGTTTCGCAGATCATTAACTACAACTAAGCTAACTACTTTAAATCTATCCAGTTTCCTCAAGAAAATAGAGCATGAGGAAATGGAGCAGGTATTGACTATCGGACGATAAACGAGTTTAGACTCTCTACTTGAAGGCAAGGTGGCGCAACTATCATCTCAATCTAAACAAGTTTATTAGGCACAAAATAGATTTAAGAATTCACCAAGATGATCTTATGAAACCCTGTGTGGCATAACACTTGATCATAACAGTAAAGACTTACTAAACGGATTTTATCATCAAGATCTTTATGAAACCTTGTGTGGCATAACACTTGATCGTAATGACAAAAGAATTCACAAAACAGATTTATCTAAACTATGAGAAGATTTACCATGATAATCTTATGAAACCCTATGTGGCATAACACTCGATCAGCATAGTAAGGACTTCACAAAACGCTTTTATCATCACAATCTTACGAAACCCTATGTGGCATAACGCTTAATCATAACAATAAAAGATTCACAAGACAGAAAGAATTCACCATTACAATCTCTTGAAACCCTATGTGGCATAACAATTAACTGTAATAGCAAAGACGCATGAACAAATACCAAAAGAGCAATATTGAGG